>PVJN01033938.1:0-23049 GCA_004026805.1 Lasiurus borealis | reverse complement strand
AGCGACGGAAGTGTCCCGCGCGCGGGCCCTACGGGGCGGGCCGAGGCCCCGAGGCGGGCTCGGGGGGCGCGGGCGGGAGCGAGGGCAAAGGGGGCAGGGCCGGGGCGGAGCCGTAGGAGGCGGAAGCGGCGAGTGAGCTCGAGCCGGAGCTGCGGCGAAGCCATCGTCCGCGCCCGCGGAGCGGCGGCGGCGGCGGCGGGGTTGGCCGGGGCGGCAGAGCCTGTGGGCGGGCGGGCTTGAAGCCCGGGGGGTCGAGACCCGGGGGACGGACGGACGGGCGGGCGGGCTCACCCCCGCGGAACGGGCTGAACTCCCGTCCCCCCCCCGCCGCGCGCAGTCCCGGGGAGGATGCAGCCGGGTGCCCCGGGGCGGGACGGGCGGCGGCCGCGGCTGAGGCGCTAGCGGCGCGGGGGGTGGGCGGCGGCGGCGGCGGCATGAGGCGCGGGGCCGGCGCCCGCGGGAGGGAGGCGCTGCCGGCGGCCCTGCCGCTCCCGCCTGAGCTGCTCGCCTTGCGCTGCCCGCGGGGCCCCGGCCGCGATCGTGCGGGCCGCCGCCCCGGCCGCCGCTGGTGACCGACCACCCGCCGCCGCCGCCGCCGCGCCGCGGAGGCTTCACCCGCGCCCTCCCCCAGGACGCCGCGCGGGGGGCTCCGGCCTCTGGGCCGCGCGGGCTCGCGCGCGCCGGGCGACGGCGAGGCCGGAAGATGGCCTGGGTGCTCAAGATGGACGAGGTGATCGAGTCCGGGCTGGTGCACGACTTCGACGCCAGCCTGACGGGCATCGGGCAGGAGCTGGGCGCCGGCGCCTACAGCATGAGGTACGGCCCGCGGGCGCGCTGGGCCGGGCGGGCGGACGGGCGGTCGGACGGACGGAGGGACTGAGGGACGCACGCACGACTCCGTACCCTTGCGGAGAGGCCTGCGGGACCCCGGGCCTTTGCCCGGCGCGGGGCCCGGGCCTGCCGCGTGGCCGCCGGGAGCCGCGCAGCCTCGCAGGCCGCTGCGCGCCCCGGTGACCGGCGCGGGCTCGGGAGGGCGGCCCCGCCGCCACCTTTGGGCCCCGGCGTCGCTGCGGGTTTCATTTTTTTTTTTTTTTTTTTTTTTTGCTGGAAAACACACGCCCGGCGGTTAACGAGATGGTTTGGTGGGGGAAAAGGGGTTTCATTTCCTTGCCAGTGACTTTACGGGGCCACTGAGAGAGCCGGACTGTATGTGTAGTGCGAACTGTGGGGACTCACCTTGGGGGGGAAAGTACTCTGCAAAGTTGGGGCGTCCGCTCCTACCTGCTCGGGGCGCTACAGTGTAGCCGCTCCCGGTGGCCAGTCGCGGTCACGTGACCCGGGGTGACAATAGCCGCCGGGGAGTTGCCGTTCTTGGATGGTCTCCCCGGGGGGAAGGCTGCGTTTTGGGGGGGACTGAACCCTCTCAGGCTGCTCCCCCTGGAAGAGGACTTTTAAAGAGGCGGTGGCTGCACCCCAAGCAGGAGGTGGCTGCGTCTTCCCCGCCTGTGTCGGCGGCGGCCATGCATTGCGTTTACATGTCAGGGGGTTGAAACAGATCTGAGTGTGGTCATCCGGGGGAATAAATGCTGTTCTTTAACGCCTGTCAGCTTGGCAGCTCGTTTATTTCTAGGTTGTTTTTTTTGGGGTTTTTTTTGGAAATTCAGTTCACATACTATATAAAGTCACCCCCAGTGAAGTATAAAAACTCGATGGTTTGGCAGCTTTTTTTGTTCATGCGAGAACTCAAGGGAGAGATTTTATCCCAAATGCGTTCCTGTAAAGTAACTGCCCTGCAGGGCCGTCCGGATGCCCAGCAGCCTCGCAGCCTGTCCCTGTCATTGCTGCTCTCGGGGAGGACAGATGAAAGCAGAAAGGCTTCTGGGTCAGTGTAGGCCTGGGTCGGCCGGGGAGGGGCTGCTCCCTGAGTTAATGAGGCTGTTTTAGATTTTATAAATAAATAGCTCAAAAAGATGGAGGTGCTAGAGGAAGTGCTGGGAGGAGAGCGGCCTCGTTCACCGGTCTCTGACCCTGGTATTCTGTCTGTGCTGGTCTCTCTGAACTTGGCATTGACTTCTTGTCTCTGCACTTGTGTAACTGGGTGAGGTGGCTTGTTTTTTTTTTTGGAGCAAAACTGTCTCAGTTGTTGAGGAAATGGAGCTACTGGAAGTCACAGGGTCAGCCCAGGTGGGAGGACCGGAGGCAGTGATCGCGTGGGGAAGAGGCGGCCGCAGGCTTTTCCTGGAGGCCTGCACCTGCCCTGAAGGGAATGGGCGGGCAGGTGAAACACGTTCATTGTGTCTCTGCAGTTGCTTCTCAGTTACCAGTTACGACAAAATGAAAGTTTGCTGCCGAGAACATTGTTTACTGAGTTATTTTGAGCTTTTATTTTTTTCTTCCCCCAAGAGTTGGGTTTGTTTGAGTGATTTGACCAACTAATGAACTTTTATTTTGTGCAAAGGAAGTAAAAATCTTGATATTAAACCTTTCCTTGACCTTTTTTTTTTTAAAGTAATGTGTGATATCTTTGTAATTCTGTGTTTTTGACATTTCTCATGAAATTTTCCCCCTTGAATGCTTCTGGTTGATGGTGATACGGTGTGTGTCATTTAATCTAAAATTTTCAAGTATCTTTTGAAAGCAAACACCATTTTGGTTTTTTGTGGGGTTTTTTTGTGTTTTTTTTTTTTTTTTTTCATATATTTCGGCTATCCCTTTGTTCCTCAAAAACTAAGAGGAATCAATGAGAGTCCTGGCCTCTTGAAAATTCAAGACCCTTGACTTGAGATTCCAGTTTAGGAAATTGCAAAATTGACTTGACCTGGAGAAAGCCTGAATGCTTTCAGCTGTGCTGCCTTGGTTTGCACTGCATTCCCCACCTGCACCTCTCTGAGTGCCCTTTCACTGCGTGGCAGTCTTCTCCTCTGGTATCAAATGGGCAGTAAGGCTACCAATGCTTGTCCTTCTCTCATTTGTTCTCTCAAGTTCAAGAAGGAAACTTGCATTAGACTCAAAATTATTTGAAAAGTGACCTTTTTTTCCTTGATTTCAGAGGAGAGGGAGGAGAAGCATTGATCTGCTGCCTCCTGCACGCCCCCTCCTGGGGATGGAGCTTGTAACCTGGGCATGTGCCCTTGACAGGAATCGGACCTGGGACCCTTCAGTCCACAGGCCATTCTATGCTCTATATCCACTGAGCCAAACAGGCAAGGGCTGAAAAGTGACTTCTTGATACAAGTTTACTTTGTAGGCAGTTTTTGTTTTGAGTTTTCCTTTCAAAGTGGAGTATGCTTACTGTATTTCATTTAAAGTGAGGGATTTTTAAAGACTTCTTCTAGAAAATGGTTTCTTCAGGTTTTACGGTACCTAGCTTGAAAGAGATCCCTTTTCTCAATTGTCTGACTTAACTTAAAAATATATTTGCATTAAATGATGTAGGTGGTGGATAGTATTGGGATATGTTGAGGCTAATTTCTGGTATTACCTTTACTGCTCTTTTTTTCCCTCCTTTTTTTTTATTGTGCTCTTCTGTGTGTGTTGTGAGGTATGAGCTGCTTCAGATTTTATAACAAATGAGGCAGGTTAAAAAGAGATTTTAAAATCTCAGTTACAACGTCAGGATTCTAGAGATGGATGAAGAGACCCTAGAAAACCAATAGAGCAGTCCTTTCCTTATAAGTGAGTAAACCTGAGCTCATAGGTGTTAATTGATTGGCCCCGGTGGCCTGTCAATGGCATTACCATTCCAAAGGAAGGCCCAGCTCCCACATGCTGAAGGAAGGCTGACACTCCTCTGAAATCTGGGTCATCCATGGTCTGTGAAGTAAGGACAGGTAACTAAGTATCTTAAACTTCTGGTAGGGTCATGTGGACCACTGGTAATTTTCTTTCCATCATTGTTCACATGAAATTATAATCTGTAGCATGTTACTTTTCAGGATTTAAGAAATAATACTGGTCTGGCTGGTTGCTCAGTGGTTAGAGCAAGGCCCGCACACTGAAGGGTCCTGGGTTCGACTCTGGTCTGGGGTGCATGTGGGAGGTAACCAATCGATGTATCTCTCATAGATGTTTCTCTCTCCTCTCTCTGTCTCTCTCTCTCTTTCTCCCCCCCTTCCCTTCTATTCTCTCTAAAAATCAATGGAAAAATATCCTCAGGTGAGGATTAACCTCCCCCCCCCCCAAAAAAAAGAAATAATGCAACATCTTTAGATTATACATAAAAACTTTGATATTAAATTATTACCTTACAAAGGACGTTGGTCTGCCCTGTTAAACTTTCCTGTAGTATAAGTATTTTGAAGCAAAAGTTACACATTACAGATTCTGTAGGAGGAGCACTAATAGTTTACAAATTATTTGCTAAATCAAAACTGCTTTGAGGTGAAGAAACATTTCCTCTATTGATTGATAGGTTAAAATGCCAGTGTACAGACTTTGTGAGGTAATGGGAAAATTTCAACTTGATTAGTTTTAAGTTAGTAAAAGATTACTAAGGATATGGTTTATTATGTAGCTATTAATAGCAGATGTTTTTCTTTTGGTCTCATGCTAAATAAATCAAAGGATTCTTTAGTAAGTGACATGTCTTAGAAGTATAGAAAAATTTTAGGAGCAGTGAAATGTTAAAAATTTATTATAGTGGTGCCTGAGACTACTTCCAGAATTGGCAATAATTCCTATAAAACTTCTCATTTCAAAGTTTAAAAACTTGTTCTGGCTTTAATCTTGGCTGAATTATAAGAAAGAATTTAATAACTTATTGATTGAAACCATATTGATTTCAGATCATATTGTTCATATTGGTTTTTAAATGTATTACCTTAAAACAGGGATTGTAAAAAAAAAAAAAAAGCCAGATAAATTATAAGGCTTTGCCTGTCAGAGCGTCTCTATCACACTTTGTTTGTTTACAACCATTTTTAAAGGTGTGAAAACCATTCTTAGATCATGGTTGTACAAAAACAGTATTTGGCCCAAAGGATAGATGAATAATAGGCTTTGATTGCCTTGAGAAAGATTGCTGTGTATTGAAATCTTATATTCAACAAATAACTTTTATATAGACTAACAACTGTCAACTAATTAACATACATTCTGCTATTTGTCCATAGATTTTGTGTTCCATTTTAAATATTATAGAGTCTCCTCTCCCCACTAAAAAAAAAAGATTCAATGCTGTTTATATCTTTCATTCAGGGCTGTTTGAAATGTGACAGCTTATTGATAGGGTCTCATAAATTTGATATTTTATTAAGGTGACACTTGTCATTTTGCCAAGACATACTTCAACATTTGCTGTTGGTGGAAATACCATCTGTTGCTCATCTTTGCTTTAGGCTCTGTGACTGAATTTAGAAGGAGCTCTAATAATTATTTTGCTTCCTTTGGTACATGACTGATAGATATGAGACAGATCTGTGTTGAACCTTTTAAAACTTGCTGAGATTTTTGGAGTTTGTGAAATTGTTATCTTGAGATAGGGACTACAGAAGAACTAGTTTTTATTAAGTACAACTGCATTTTTAACTTAATTTTTTTTTTCTTAAATGATTTTAGATTTACAACTTACAAAGATAGTCTAGCAAGTTGACATGAACCCTTTACCCAGTTTCTCCTACTTTCATAACCAGAGTAGTTTTTTTTAATCCTCATCCGAGGATATGTTTTTATTAATCTTAAGAGAGAGAAGGGGGTGGAGGAAGGAGACATTGATGTGAGAGAGAAACATCAAATTGGTTGCCTTCCTTACGTAGCCTTACAGGAGATCGAACCTAAAACCTTTTGGTATGTGGGATCATGCTCCAACCACCCAGCCAGGGCCAGAGGACAGTTGTAAAAGATGCCATGGTGCAGCACTGTTACAGAAAGTACAGGATTTATTTGGTTCATGGTATTTGTCTGTTGTCTTTGTGATCTGGGTTTCAGTCTCAGACATCATTGCGCTTAGTGTTTGTCTCCTTCTCTTTTATGATTATGACAATCTTGATATGTAGTGATCAAAGCTGTTGTTTTTAAACATGAAAAATAAAATTTTGGAAGCAAAGCTAGAATATACCTGTGAATACTATTTTGAGTTCAGAAGATCTCTTGTCATTTTAGCAGAATGACTTTGAATAAGATCATGCCTTGGTGTCATTTTCACTCATTTATGGGTTATTTTGTCTCAATCTCAAATTACTTGGTCTCTGAATAGAATAGTTATCTCTGTTTTTTTTATAGTCCCTTCATAATCAAGCAATTAAAAAATTTACTTAAAATAATAAAGGCCTTTATATTACTGGGAAGTGGGACGTAGCCATCTCCTAATAACCTCAAGGCCCCTTTTCCTACTTTCCTTCTCTTTTACTTTATCTCCCTCTCCCTCTCAATGTTTTCTATTTTAAATATTATTTCTCCTAAATATTAGTGAAAAAGAGTGGCATTGTCTTAAGCTTTTTGTACATCTTTTTAATATCTCACTTAGAAAACAAATCAATTCTCTTTCCTGCTTTTGGAATATATTGTTTTGGTTGATGTACATAAATGAAGAAAGTCTAGCTTCAGATACATAGGGGGTTGGAAAAAGAAAGGTTATTTTAATAGTCCTTTTAAGTAATGATGGATATTCTTTGATATTATACCAGCACTTGACAAGTGGTGGTTTCTTAGAATTGGCAATTGTGTCCATGTGTTTGTTTTTCTTTTTTGCCTTGTTACATTAGAATCAGTTGGTCTGTCTTGATCAGATCTCTTACCCTGCATAATTTTGAAATGTGCATGCATTGTTCATTTGAAAAAAACAGTGGTTTTTCCTGAGTTGTGCAAATCTAGATGTTGATGCTTATCACTATTTGGTATCAAAAAAATCACATTCCTTAATGTGGCCACTATCTCATCAGAGAAAGTACAGGGTGGAGGGTTCAGATTTTATCATTGACAACAAATAGCAATGTTGTAAATGACGGGTTCACTTATTCATTTCTGAGGAAATCTTTGTTAAATGCCCAGGTCTGAATATTCAGTTTGCCTATTTTTCTTTCAAGCTAAAAATAAAATTCTTTGAGAGAAACTGCTAGGTCAGATCCCAGTGCTAGAATCTGTTCCTTGAGACAACCATTGCACTTAGGTGTGCCCAGAAATACATTATACCTACCCAAGGACTAATATATAATAAAGTTTAATTTTAAACAATGACTGTTAGTACAGTTGGTGCCACTGCCTTGACTCATGCCAAGGCACCAGCAGTTTTAATCACCATTGGTTTTGTGCCATGAGTACAAATGTCAACAAAGTGAAAAAGGCCAATAGTGTATTCTGAAAATAGGTTTGACCTCTTGGACCTCCTGGATTACACGGACCACACTTAGAGGACCTTTGATCTAATGTGCACCTAGAGTTAGGATAGTTAAAATATTCTAAATTAAAAACAAACCCATTATTAGAGTTCAGAGAAGTTAAATAACCTGCCATAGTATCACTCAGCAAATGGCAGAGCTGGATTTGAAGGTCCAGAGCTGGGAGTTGACCCGCCCTCTCTCTGACACCCTTTGCTACCTACCGATTAATAATTTAGAAGTCTTCTGAGGTGGTGAGAATATGATCGTTCTGGATAGGAAGAATCACTTGGGAATGCTATATATAGTATCTATTAATTTAAAAAAAAATTTTTCTTGTCTTGCCTTTTTTCCCTCTACAACCTTGATGAACTTATTCTAGGTATCAACTTCTCTTTTTTTAACTTTTTATCTCATAGAGGGAGGGAGAGGGAGAGACAGAAACAGTGATGAGAGTGAATCATTTATTGGCTGCCTTCTGCATGCCCCACACTGGGGTGGTGCCTGCAACCCAGGCATGTGCCTGAACCATGGCCTCCTAATTCATAGGTTAAACTTCAACTATTGAGCCATGCTGACTAGGCATTCTTATGCAGTGTTATATCATATTTTATTTATTATTTATTTTTTAATAAATATATTTATTTTTAACAGAGAGGAAGGGAGAAGAATAGTTAGAAACATGGATGAGAGAGAAACATCGATCAGCTGCCTCTTACACACCTCCTACTGGGGATTTGCCTGCAACCGAAGTACATGCCCTTAATGGGACTTGAACCTAGGACCCTTCAGTCCGCAGGCCAGGCGCTCTATCCACTGAGCCAAACCGGTTAGGGCTTTTTATAAATTGGTTTCAGAGCTGAAGGGAGGGAGAGATATAGAACCATCAATGATGAGAGGAAATCATTGATCGGCTGCTTCCTACAAGCCCCACACTGGGGATCGAGCTTGAAACCTGGGCATGTGTCCTGACCAGGAATCAAACCATGACCCTCCTGGTTCATAGGTCAATACTCAACCACTGAGACACGCAGGCCCATCTTACATTATATTTTGATGCGTGTATTTATTGATCAACCCTCGCAGTTAGCATTGGGATCTTAAAATTATGCATTCCCCATGTCACCTTTCAGTATAATTAACTAATACTTCTAAGTCACAGCTTTCATTCTTATTTATAACCTCATCAAGAGGATTTTAAATGCTTACATATATATGACATAGGTATATACATATTTTCATCTACTGTAGAGCCATTGTGGCTGCTCTGAGTCTTCATAAGTCTCTTTATTTTGTATCTGTTCCACTTACATGAAACTGAGCCCCTACTTAGGTCACAGTGTTGAGGTCCAGAGGAGTGCTGGGGAGATCGCTAACTGTGGTTCTCAGTTATACTGTGTGCGGAAGAGTATTTTCATAATTCTTAGGTATAAATAAAAGAGAAGTAGAATTAGTGGTAATTTAGTTTCTGAATAATCAGTCTAGTGATTTAATAGAAATGTAGACGAGAAGGAGGGAATGCAGAATTTTCCTCCCATTTCATTTCCACATTTTGTTTGTAAATTAAATTTATTTAAAATGGGCCAGCCACATACCTGAATTAGTCAACAGCTTGTAGAAACAGAAAGGAAAAGAAGCACTTCAGACAACCCTTTAATATTGGTATTATAGTAGTTGTTCATTTGACTTTTATTTTACTTTTTATTGAAAAATTATACAGAAAAATTATCAAGATGTAAATGTACATATTAGTGAATTATGTCAATTACTTCATACACTAATTGTAGGAATGTGAAATGGTGCAGCCACTTTGGAAAACACTCTGGCACTTGCTCCAAAAGTTAAACATAGTTACCATATGACCCAGTAATTCTACTCCTAGATAGATATAGATATCCAAGAGATTTAAACATATGTCTACACCGAAACATACAAGTGTTCACAGCAGCATTATGAATAATAGCCAAAAATTGGAAACAGCCCTGATGTTCATCATCTGATGAATGGATAAATAGAATGGTATATCCATACAATGGAATATCATTCAGCCATAAAAAGGAATGAATTAATGATACATGCTATAGCATGGGTGGACATTGAAAACAGATTAAGAAAAAAGGCCACATTATTCTGTTTGATTAAATGACCAGTAAGGGCAAATCTATAGAGACAAAGTAGATCAGTGGTTGCCAGGGGTTAGGAGTATGGTAGAGGGGAAAAGGACAGGGAATAACTGCCAACAGGTGCGAGATTTCTTTTTGAGATGATGATGACTGCACAACTCTTGACTATACTAAAACCACTGAGTTACATACTTTAAAGTATGAATGTTATGATATGTAACTTAAATCTCACTGTTTTTAAATTGTTAAAAGCAAGCCAAACATCCACCTATGTTTAACCTCCCAGGATAACAGAGAATATAGGCAGCGTCCCAGAAGACACCTCTACCCTCCCTCCCAATTGCCTCCCAATTAATGCCCCAAGTTATTTTTGGGAGAAAAAATAGCAGTTTTTACTGCCACTGTTTGCTTCTCAGAAGATGCCATTGTTTTAGACTAAGCACGAAGCTTTATGCTCTCAGCACTTGCCAAGCCTAGCAGGAAACTTTGTGTAAAGTACCATTTTAATCAAATGATTCTTTGATTTCATGGTGCTAATGTAACCTACCTTCAGCAGCAGTAGTTCCTGTCTTTCAAAACAGGCAGCTACACACTCTTGACTTGCGCATATATATATGAAGGATATGGAGTTTAAAGTGTTTAAACATTTTTTTGAAGTAACTTTTTAATGACATTTTTATTGTTAGCCTTTATCAGTAGCATGGACATTACTAACTATTAAATACTTCTTATTTAAGCTACCTAATCATAGCTGCTTCCCTTCGCCACACTAGAGAGAACAGGTTTAATATTATCATTCAGGGGAGCCAGATTAGCATTGATAATTCTTTTAATCTATGTATCATTTCTAAACTAAAATTTTAAAAGAACTACCCCAAAACGTTTTTACATGCTTTTAAATATTTTAGACCCAAAGTAAGGTCAGTGTTGATTTGTTTGCTTTTCAGTGATGTCTTGGCATTGCCCATTTTCAAGCAGGAAGATTCTAGCCTTCCACTGGATGATGAAACTAAAAATCCACCCTTTCAGTATGTGATGTGTGCTGCAACATCTCCAGCAGTAAAACTGCACGATGAAACGCTCACTTACCTGAACCAAGGTTAGTATGGCTGTGTCATGTTTTCATGCTAGAATTTACAAGAATCCTAAATGAAAGTTTTGACTGCCTAGATTACTGTAAGTCATTTTGAGATATTTTTTTTCCCTTAAGTTATATGACTTTAGTTCACAAAGATTATAGGAAATTTATTGTGAGCCAACAAAGGTATAGTTTGTGGAGACTGGTTTGCATGAGAGTCTATGGAACAAGATTTATTATACGGTTTTTCTGATAAAATCCAAAGGGGGAGCAAGTAGGAAAGGATGTCAGTTATTTTTAGTAACAGTGGTTTCAATGTGGAACTTGAGAGTGAATCAGAAGTCCAGTTAGCAAGGAACCTGGGTCTCTGGCATGAAGCATGTACGTGCTGAAAATAGACATAAGCTGTGTCAAGATGGATCTGTGGCTAAAATCATGTCAAATTTGTCTACACATCTTTTTTTTTTATTTAATTTTTTAAAGTAAATCTTTATTGTCCAGATTATTACACTTGTTCCTCTTTTTTCCCCTCCATAGCTCCCCTCCACCTGGTTCCCACCCCACCCTCTGCCCTTACTACTCCTTCCACCCCACTGTCCTCATCCATAGGTATACGATTTTTATCCCGTCTATTCCCGCATCCCCCACATCCCTTTCCCCCTGAGAATTGTCAGTTCACTTCCTTTGTATGCTCCTGATTCTGTTATATTCACCAGTTTATTCTGTTCATCAAATTTTTTATTCACTTTGGTTTTTAGATTCACTTGTTGATAGATATGTATTTGTTGTTCATAATTTTTTCCTTTACCGTTTTCTTCTTCCTCTTCTTAAAGAGTACTAAAAGGCGACCTTGCTAGCAGTTTTCAACCTGTGGGTCACGACCCACAAGTTGAGAAACTGCTGTAGAGCCTAAGACCATCAGAAAACACAGATATTTACATTATGATTCATAACAGTAGCAAAATTACAGTTATGAAGTAGCAACGAAAATAATTTTATGATTGGGGGTCACCACAACATGAAGAACTGTATTAAAAGGTCACAGCATTAAATAAGGTTGAGAACCACTGCTCTAGACTTTACTTCTGCAGCTCTTCTGAGTCTCAGTGTGCTTTTCTCAGAAGAAAAGTTGTAAAATTTCCACTCAGCCAGCCTTCCTGTGGTTCTGGATGATGTCTGTTTTGTCTTTTAATTGTAGTTTTGAAATTGTGTGTGAGGCAGCAGTTCAGGTGTTTACCTATTCCACCATCTTGGTTTCTCCTATCTAGACATACCTTGTTTATACTTTATGAGACTATTGTATTTTGGTGATAGAAAAGTGAGAGTGGGAAGAATGGAGAATAGAGATGTGGCGGGCCAGAATTTACCTTTGGGAAGTATGAGAGATATTTTTCAGGTGCTTTGAGCAGTTTTGGGCACAGGCCAGTGTGACTTCCCAGTGTAAACAAAACATACTTTGTTATGCAGGAATTAATGTGTTGGATATTAAAGTGAAAGCATGTGAAACTTTTTTTAAATGCGAATATTTTGTTATAAAATAGTGCATACTCATTGTAGAAAAATTAGGAAATATGTCAAGGGATAAAGCTGAAGATTGGCTGCAATTGCATCCAACCAAGATAACAAATTAACATTTAGGTATATTTCCTTGTATGTACATTTTTATTAATTTGTCATTATGTAGAATCTTTAGTCCTTAAATTATTGGAACGATCTACAGATTTCAGACTCTTGAGATAACATTCAAAATATGAAAGAATAGCTTATTTTTAACTTTTTCATATATATGTTTAGCATGTTGCTGAGGTTTCATTTTAGGTAATTCTATCCGAAGCACCTATAGCCATACTCTAATTTTGTTACTAATACTGATTTAGTATAATGTTGAATTAGTGTTTGTATAAGCATTCAATTATTTGAGACTTAAGTTTCATATTTGAAAGAACTGTAATAGTTAATTAATATGTTTATCTGTTTTGGACATAAAACTAGCAGAAGAAACAATGTAGGGGCAAGGATATTCACTATAGCTTTATTTCTAGTGACCCAAAAAGAAAATAACCTGAGTTTTTCTTACTTGGGGAATGATTTAGTAAGTTCTTTTACATGCATTCCTTGGGATGAATGAGTACACACACACACTTGTTTAAAGGGATGTGTTGGAAGTGTCTGTTCATGTGCCTGGGGGAAAATATTGATAATTTATCACTATTAATCCAGAAAAAGATAGTTCATATTGACAAAAGTTGCAGTCCACCATCTATAGTGATAATTTGTTAGACTGACATTTATGAGTGCTTACAGTGTATGAAGCATTGTACTAAATACTGTATATGTGTTATCTTCCACAACAACCCAGGAAAAGTTCTATTAATCTAGTTTATAGATTTAAAAACTGAAGCTTAGAGCAGTTGATCAGCTTGCTCAGTATCAGTTTGGTCAATCTTAGATTTTTTAAAAGTTACTGAAGTATATATACAGTAGTGTGCACAGGTCATAAGAGTATACAGCTCAGCCTGGCTGGCATGCCTCAGTGGTTGAACGTTGACTTATGAACTAGGAGGTCATGGTTCGATTCCTGATCAGGGCACATGCCAAGGTTGCAGGCTCCATCCCCAGTGTGGGGCTTGCAGGAGGCAGCCAGTCAGTGATTTTCTCTCTTCATTAATGGTTCTATTTCTCTTCCCTTCTCCCTTCCTCTCTGAAGTAAATAAAACATAAAAATAAAAATTTAAAGAGTATACATAGCTCAATGAATTTTTACATGTTATTTCCTTAGAAATGCTGCCTACATCTAATATTTCCACATGTTTGTAGTGAGGCTAGTGTAAACACACCTATTGTGCTGCCAGTGCTGTAACAGTATAGTACATACAATTAATGTACAGCCATAATAAAAAAATGACTGTTACTTGTTTATATAGTTTTTTATCATTTTAGAGTGTACTCTTCCTGCTTATTAAAAAAAAGTTAGTTAAAACAGTGAATTGTGTCACCCCAACCGCAGCCTTGTGTATCTCGTGTTTACTGTGTCTCCTAATAGCATCATTTTCTCTTGTGCTTGATTTAACCTCATGTTTTGTTCATCATGGACCCTGTGTACAAAATCCATTGCTAATGTTGCCACTAAGAGGCCACATCAAGTGATTGGCCTGGAAAGGAAAACAAAATTAAGGATTACAAAGGTGGAAAATCAGTTATGGTTATTGCTCATTAGTCAGGCATGTCCCATTTCACCATAGCTACCATCTTGAAAAACAAAAACAAATGACAGCAGCTATTAAAGGATCTGCTTTACTGAAGGCAATGAGACTAACAAAAATTCCACAAGGGTCTATATCAGATACAGAGAAACTTGTAATAACCTGGATTGAAAAGTGGAAACAGAAGCATATCCCTTCAGCACCAGGAAATCATAGCCAAAGCAAAAGTTTCTTTGCAGTGTTGAAAGAAAAAGTAGACTTGACTAAGATGTTTAATTTACTGCTTACTCTAGGGAGTTTACATGATATAAAAGTCATTATACATTACATTAGGGGCCCAGTGCACAAATTTGTGCACCTTGAAAGGCACTGTGGGCCATGAGGCTGCACTGGGCATAGGGGTGGGTCTCAGCCCATACTCTGTGCCCCCCGCACAGCCCTGGTCCCCTGTCTGCCGGCATCCCCACTTCTGCCACTGCCACTGCCACACCCTGACAGCACCAGTCCCACCTGCACCCACTGACAGTGCAGTGTGATTGGGGCTGGCACCATCAACAGATGTGTGTGTGTATATATATAAAAAGAGAAAATGATAAAGCAATGATGGTAAAATGTTAATAGTTCTTTAGTAATAACATAGTTCTTTGTAGTAATCTTGTAAGTTCTGTGTAAATTTGAAATTAAGATGTTAACAAAAAAAAATAGGCTTATTTTAAAAATGGCTATGGAGTGCAATATACTTCAGACAAAGACTCTGCTTTCTGCAGTACTGCCTCCTTAGCTTATCTCTCAAAGCCCTGTCAAAGCTAGGTCTTCAAATGGGCATCTAATGAACCTTGAGCTCTTGCTTATGTATATAAAATGTGTGCATATATGTATATTCAAATATATGGACTGTATGCACATATGTAATGGATATGTGTGAACATCAGTGTATTTGTGGAGCATACATATGTAATGGAATGAGAGCTGCCTTATTGCCGCTCTGTTGACTAATGAGTTTGCCGACTATTGATCTAGACTGTTGCAATATTTATAGTCCTGTCAAACCTGATGACTTTAGTGAATTTTGGTTACTTGTAATTATAATGCAGTTTACTTTAAACAGCTTTAGACTGACTTAGTTCTTAATTTTAACAGACAAATAATTTGAACTAAAAAGGACTTTTTGAAGTCTTATCTGTAATACTGTGCAGTGTTTCATATCATTGTATTAAATGAGCCTTATGCAAAATGATGCAAATGTATAATTAGCCATCCCAGATTAGGCCATTTTTCTCTTTGGAGAGTGTTTATCATAACATATTCTGCAGTATTTGTTCAACTTCTGAGAAAAGATGGTTGATTCTTACCATTTACTCACAGCTTTTTGAATATTAAGTTATTCCCAGGAGAAGGTCTTGACTGCTCTCTGGTTTAGAAATAGTATTGGCTGACTAGATATTTGTAAGGTCTCCAACTTCGGCGAGCATTGGATCTCAGAGGGCTTGTCAAAACATGATTGCTGAGCTCCATTGAGTTTCTAATTCAGTGGGGCTGGAGAATTTGCATTTCTGATCAGTTTCCATGTCATGCTGATGCTGCTAAACTGGGGACCATGCTGCATTATTTATTTTGAATATTCAGACTTCCCTTCACAACCACCTTAAATGGACAGTTGCCTCATAGGAGGGTTGGCACATTGCAGGGCCTCTGCACCGTTCTTTGGCCATAGCTTGGTTACTAGTACTCCTAGCAGCCTCCCCTTAAAGGTCATTGCTCACCTGCCAGTTGGGCAGCTGTTCCTGAAGAATGTTTGCCATTGTGTTACACCATAAAGGAAAAAAAGCAGATTCTGTGTAGTCTTAACTTCATCAGTAAGATAGAAATTTGAAACAAGTTTTCCAATTGTATTGATGCTTTACAGTATCCGTTTTTGTACTATTTTGAACAATAGAAATTCAGAGTTTAAAAACTTTGTGTTTTCCTGGTTATACCTTAAGCACCTGTTCTTAGGTAAGGAGAAGAGTTAAGTCTGACTGTGTGAAGTAAAAAAACTGTAATCACAATATGGAACCAGCAGAGGGTGGAGTAAACACAGCTGGCGCTCTCTTTAGCAGGGATTTAGCTGGAATAGGCTGCCCTTGTTTTATAGCTCCAGCTAGGTCTCTGATGCTTTCATACCTCATGATATAAGTGAGCTTGTCCACAGGTTATGCATATAAGTTTTTGGTTGGTCTCAACTCATCCTACTTCCCCTGCCTCTCTCTGAGATTCTGCAGTCTGTTCCATGTTTCTATGTCTCTGGATCTATTTTGTTCATGAGTTTATGTTGTTCGTTAGATTCCAAATATGAGTGAGATCATGTGATACTTACTTTTCTCTGGCTTATTTTGCTTAGCATAATACTCTCCAAGTCCCTCCATGCTGTCTCAAAGGGTAAAAGAGCCTTTTTCACTGCTGCATAGTAGTCCATGGTGTAAACGAACCACAGCTTTTTTTATCCACTTGTCTACTAATGGGCACGTGGGCTGTTTCCAGATCTTAGCTGTCATTTGACCTAATGTAAATTGTGCTGCTGTGAACATAGGGTGCGTGCATTCTGATTGGTGTTTTGGGTTTCTTAGGATATATTCCTGGAAGTGGGATCATTAAGTCAAATGACAGTTCCATATTTAATTTTTTTGAGGAAATTCCATACTCATTTCCATAATGGCTGCAGCAGTCTGCATTCCCACTAGCAGTACTAGGGTTCCCTTTTCTCCACATCCTTATCAGCACGTGGTAGCCGTTCTGACGTGTGTGCGGTGATATCTCATTTGTCATTTTAATTTGCATCTCTCTGATGATCAGTGACTTTGAGCATTTTTTTATGTTGCTTGGCCATCTGTATGTCCCCTTTAGAGAAGAGTGTATTTAGGTCCTTTGCCTATTTTTTAATTGGAATGTTTGTCTTCCTTTAGTTATGTTGTATGAGTTCCTTAATATTTTGATATTAACCTTTATCAGATGTATCATTGCCAAATATATTCTCTCATCTAGTGGGCTCCCTTTTCATTTTGTTGATGGTTTCCTTTGCTGTGCAGAAGCTTTTTATTTTGATGTAGTCCTATTTGTTTATTTTCTCCTTGGTTTTCTTTGCCCTGGATATGAGACACATATAACTGTCATTTTTTGTTAATTTCATTTTGCACAGTAATCTTACTTTCTTGAGATTAGTTTTGGTTCTTGTTTTAAAATACATATTTTTATTAATTTCAGAGGGGAAGGGAGAGGAATAGAGAAATAGAAACATCAGTGATGAGAGGGAGAGAATCATTGATAGGCTGCCTCCTGCATGTACCCTTGTTCGGAATCAAACCTGGGACTCTTCAGTTCACAGGCCAACGCTCTATCCACTGAGCCAAACTGATTAGGTGTGGTTCTTGTTTTAAAGTTCGATACTAGGACCTAAAAAAAGTAAATGCTTTGAATTTTATGTCATTGTTCATAGTAGCCAAAACTGGAAACAACACACATGTTCATTAACTGAAGACTAAATGAACAAATAAAATGGGGTGTATTTATGCAATGAATAATAGTTGGCAGTGAAAAGGAATTAAATACTAATACATGCTGTAACGTGCATGAACCTTGAAAACATTCTTATTAAAAGAAGCCAGTCACAAAGGCCACATAATGTGTGACTCATTTATATCAGGTGTCCAAAGTAGGCACATCCCTAGAGACAGACAGTAGAGCCATTAGTGGTTGCTGGGGGACCAGAGGATGGGAGTGGCGGGTAGTGGCTGCTAATAGATTTGAGTTCTAAAGGGGTGAAGAAAATGCTCTAAAATTGGTAGCGGTGGCAGTTGCACAGCTCTGAATGTACTAAAAACGAATTGTATATTTTAACAGAGTGGACTTTATGGCATCTAGATTAAATTTCCAATAAGCTGTTGTCTGGACAGCGTGGCTCAGTGTTTTGGTTAATGGTCAACCTATGAACCCAGTCACGGCACGTGGCACGTGCCCAGATTGCAGGCTCAGTCCCCAGTTGGGGCACGCAGGAGGCAGCTAATCAGTGATTCTCTCTCATTTGATGTCTCTCTCTCTCTCTCTCTCTCTCTCTCTCTCTCTCTATTTCTTTCCCCCTCCCTATCTCTCTCTCTCTCTTTACCTCTATCTCTTCCTCTCTGAATTTCTTCCTCTCTGAATTTTTTATTGAGAGGGAATCACTGATTGGCTGCCTCCTGCACGCCCCTATTGGGGATTGAGCCCACATCCTGGACATGTGCGCTTGACTGGAATCGAACCCAGGACCTTTTAGTCTGCAAGCTAGTGCTCTATCCACTGAACCAAACTGGCTAGTAATATATATATATATTAAAAGCTGTTAGAAAAAGTTGGTCTCAGGTAATATATATATGTATAATGTAAATTTAATGTAAGAGCAATAGATAAAAGTGAAAATAAATTGACAGAAATTCTTTATAGTCTTATGTAATAGTGTAAGAATGAAAGGATGGTATGAGTTGCAGGAAAAAGAAAGATAATAAACATGAATTTGTTTTTCTAGCAAATGAACATTGTGTAATTGTATATTTTGAAAGATAGTTAATATTTTTATTAAACACGGTAATTTTCGTTATATGGATTGTTTTTAATGTAGTTTCTTTAAAAATAGGTCAGTCTTACGAAATTCGGATGCTGGATAATCGGAAAGTGGGAGATATGCCTGAGATCACTGGAAAATTGGTAAAGGTAAGGTCGATCCTTTTACATTCCTAATAGATATTGCAGTGATTTTTAAAAAGCAGTTTGCTACAAGAGTTTTTATAAAAAACCTAACTTCACTATTTTAAAGCTCCTTACTTGACGTAATATGCAAGCCCTTTGGAAATGTACCGTATGAAATTTACTTGCAGCTATGTGTGCAAAGACCTACCACCACTACAAAAAATTTAAGTTTCTCTTTAAAAGTAAAAGATAACATGAGGGAAAATGTGTTAAAATGAAACTTCAAAAGGTCCTTTTATTTCACCTCTTAATACTTCTCTTTTAAAAAATTGGAAATTTTTCTTTATCCTACTGATGTATATGAATGAAGAAGGCAGTCATTCCAAATACAGGAGGTGTCACCACTGGCCTGTCAATCAACCCATTGTTTATAGGATGTATCTTCAGAACTGTCCCTACCCCTTCCATTGTTGTGCAGGGTGGGTCCTTCTAGCCTCACCCATCATGCACCCTGGTTTATTTCCAATTCTATAGCATTACAGGGCAAGGTTTATGGAAGAAACTTAATTATGAAAAGGCAGAATTCAGTGTGGCCAAGTGTTAGCAAAAGAAAAGTATGAGTCTCTGGATCCTTCCATTTCCCCACAGTAGGGGGCTCAGGTGCTGCTGGCCCTCACTCTGGAGAGGCATTCCATTGGGAAGACTCTCTCCTTTGTAGATCTGCCTCTTTAGAGGGCAAGCGTGTAAAAGGCAGCCTTGGTAGGGGGAGTGGAGACTAATACTAAACCTTAGCAAATTTGGGGTGTCTGGGTAAGCCAGGTGCTCAGCACCCAGAGGCTGGAGAGTCTTTGACATGTTTTAGTATTCCTCCCACTCCTAGGGCAGGAAGCCCTCAATCCTGTGAGGAGATGAAGGACAAGGTAAGGGATCTCCACTGGATCATTGTCTTGTCAGCCCAGAGTGAGCTCTCAGATTTCCCTGTCTCACTTGGGGACTCCCAAAATATTTGGATCAGAAGGATCCATCTGCACTGTGAGTCTGTCATGTTTGTGTTCAACCAGTGGACTTGCTCGTTTCCCTAGACAGAGGATGAATGAAATGGTCTTCTTTTTTCATTCCCCGATATTGGCATTCACTGATGAGATGAATTGTTTTATGAAATCATCAGCATTGTTGTCACTGAGCAAGCCCCATTTTGGTTGACTGGACACTAGGGGTAAATGGCTAAGTTTTTACTCAAGGAGCGAGACAATAGCTCTCATTTCCAGTGTCTAGGAAACTTAGAAATGTGAGGATTTTCTCAGCATGCCTTAGGTCCTAACCAGCTTGGTTCAGCTTTGGACAAATCTACCAGCTGTATCACACCTGATTAAAATTTGACCTAGTCCTAACCGGTTTGGCTCAGTGGATAGAGCATCAGCCTGCGGACTGAAGGGTTCAGGTTCGATTCCCGTCAAGGGCGGCATGTACCTTGGTTTTGGGTACATCCCTAGTAGGGTGTTTGAAGGAGGCAGCTGATTGATGTGTCTCTCTCATTGATATTTCTAACTCTCTATCCCTTTCCCTTCCTCTTTGTAAAAAATCAATAAAGTACGTATTTTCCCGTAATCGAACCTGGGACCCTTCATTCCGCAGGCCTATGCTCTATCCACTGAGCCAAACTGGTTAGGGCTTCACCTAGTAATATTTTAAGAGAAGATATGGATGAACTTTCTTGTGACTGTGAAAGTAAAATTAAATTTGATGATTCTGAGATGTTGACTTTTAAAAACAACGTCAGTGTAAAGGGTGTAAAATTATTTTAATTATAAAAATTAATTTTAATAAAATGAATAGGGCTTGATGGGTCCTGTATTGAAGTTCTTTAAACTAGATCCAGCCTTGGCCAGTTTTGCTCATTGATTAGAGCATCAGCCCATGGACCGAAGGGTCACAGGTTCAATTCCTGGTCAAGGGCATGTACCTCAGTTGCAGTTTTGCTCCCCACCCCTGGTCAGGGTTTGTGCAAAAGGCAGCCAATCTCTCTCTCTCTTTCTCTCTCTTTCTCCCTTCCTCCCTCCCTCTTCTTCTCTCTCTCTCCTTCTCCTTCTCCCTCTCCCTCTTTTTTCCTCTCCCCTTCTTCCCTCCCTTCTTCCACTGTGTCTGAAAATCAATAGAAAATAATACCCTCTGAATCAACCAAAGGACTTGTATGCATGCATATAAACCTAACCAATGGACAGAGCCAACAGGGGCGTGAGGGCATGAGTGGGGGTGTGGAGGGCAATGGAGAATAAGGATACATATGTAGTACCTTAATCAGTAAAGAAAAAAATTAAGAGAAAATAATACCCTCTGGTGAGGATTGAAAACAACAATATTAAAAATAAAATAAACTTTATCAGCTACATTTTGGACATTATTTGTGGGATGGGGAAGGCCAATACACTGAAGTAGTATTTATATGTTTTGCTAACAAATTACTTCCTATGTAAGTATGATTATCTTGCCCGACGTGTGGGTTGGTGGTTAAGTATCGACCTGTGAACCTGGGAGGTCACAGTTTGATTCCCAGTCAAGGCACATGCCCAGGTTGTGGGCTCAGTCCCCAGTGGGAGTGTGCAGGAGGCAGCTGATCAATGAGCTCTGTATTCATTGATGCCTGCCCCTCTCTCCCTCCCTCTCTTCCTTTCTCCCTTTCTCTCTGAAATCAATAAGAATATGTATTTAAAAAAAGGAAATATGATTATCTTAATGTAGCATAGTCTGAGAAAATTATTTATACATGTCTCAGAAGCACTAATTAGTGCCAATTAGTACAAATTTGGCATTGTATTTTGATGACCTCTTTAATCCTGGCCCCTGGAATAAAATAGAAGCTGGCTCCCCAAACCTGTGGATGGTGAAGAAGGGATGATAGGTAGAGAACAGAGATTTGGCCTAGAGTTTGTGGAGTTAAAAGTCTTTCCTTAGGAACTTGAGTGTTTGGATAAAGTTATCTTGATGTGTTTTGGTTTGGTTTGGTTTTTCTTCACTCTCTTTCAGGTAAAATAGTTGAGAGTGCATTTTGCCTATAAATTCTCAAGGTGGGCACAGATGTCCCCTCTTCTCCCCAGAGGACTATCTTTTTACAGACACCCTGTTATTGACTTATTTTAAATTAGCAGTTTTATCATTGTGCCTGGGTTTCTCTGTCTTTTTTATACCACCTTTTCATTTTATTAATTCCTGTCTACCTAGAAATATAATTCTTGTTCAAGAGTTTTGTGTCTTAATTCTGAATCACAATATCAAGTTTTTAAATACAAATTATACCTACTTAACCATTATATTTGGGATCTTTACATTTGAATTATAATTCTTTGCACCAAATACATGTACCTGTAATCCAGGTATATAAGAGCAAAACAGTTAACTTACAAACTGTTTAAAGCAAAATTTGTTTTTGTATGCTCTTCTATTATAGTAACGCATAAGAAGTGAAATGCTTCTGGGTTTTAGCTGGAACAGTTTAAAAGTACTCATTTCCCCCACTTATTCCATAGAGCATCATAAGAGTCGTATTCCATGATAGACGGCTACAGTATACAGAACATCAGCAACTCGAAGGTTGGAAGTGGAATCGCCCAGGAGATAGACTTCTTGATTTAGGTACAGTGACCATCAGAAAAACATGGAGAGAGAGATAAAGGCATTTTAGTTATACCCATGTTGGCACCATGTATAATTAATTGTGTGGAGAGTGTTTTGGTGTGAGTGGATTCTGTGAGCCTTAAGTTGTTTTATAGTTTAAAATGTTGACCCTTGAACAACGAACGCTAGAGTTACTGGCTGACCCCCATGCAGTGAAAAATGTGCACATAATTAGACTCCCCCCAAATGGCACTATTAATAGCCTGCTGTTGATCAGAAGCTTTACAGATAATATAAACAGTCGATTAACATATATTTTGTATGTTATATGTATTATATGTTGAGTTCTTAAGCTAGAGAAAAGAAAATCTTTTAAAAATATATATATTTTATTGATTTTTTTTTTTTTTTTTTTTTTTAAGAGAGGAAGGGATAGGGATAGGGATAGAGAGTTCGAAACATTGATCAGCTGCCTCCTGCACACCCCTTACTGGGAAGGTACATGCCCTTGACCGGAATCTAACCTGGGACTCTTCAGTCTGCAGGCCAGTGATCTATCCACGAGCCAAACTGGTCAGAGCGAGAAAAGATAATCTTATTAAGAAAATCATAAGGAAGGAAAAATACACTTACAGTATTTTTTGGAAAATTCTACACATAAGTGGATCTGTGCATTCCCACTCATGTTGTGTGAGGACCAACTGTAGAGTTTTGGTGAAACTGAAAGACCCTGAGCCAGTAATATTATGAGTTGGAAACCATTTATTTAGTTCTCCTTTGGGTACTAGCCATCATATTCTGATTAAAATGAAATAGACACCCTGGTGGGAGAAAGTCTGATACTCATTCGGTAGGTTTTGATGTTGAAATGGTTGACCACAGAGAACATGGAAAAACAAAGTGCAGCGCATAGAGATAGAACATTTTCACTAAAACGTAATTAGAGTAAGCTGTAGGCTTTTACATTATTCTTAGATGAGTTTCTATGTAACTTCTTTTTAAAATACAGATATTCCAATGTC
>PVJN01033937.1:0-23088 GCA_004026805.1 Lasiurus borealis | reverse complement strand
CCTCCCTCCCTCCCTTCCTTCCTTCCTTCCTTCCTTCCTTTCTTTCCCAGAGCCTCCTTGAGCGGAGGCCAGGGCCAGCTGGAAGTAGGTATCTGGGATTTATTTATCTTCTATAATTAAAACTTTGTAGCCTTGAGCAGAGGCTAGTGCTGGGAGGGTGGCCACTGGGGTCAACCCAGGCCTCTTGCTTCCTCCAGCTTGGTGGCCACCACCATCTTTGTTGGGTTAATTTGCATACTTACTCCTGATTGCCTGGTGGGTGTAGCGGAGTGATGGTCAATTTGCATGTTTCTCTTTTATCAGTATAGATTACCTTTCTGTCTTGCTAAAATGTAAGCCTTTTGAAAGCCAGACCCTTGTCCGAGTCACTGCCATGGCCACACGTGTTGGTTGGTATCAAGTGCATATTTGATGAGTGAATGAAAAATTGAATCAAATTATTTTATTCAATTTTATTAAACAGATACAATCTTGGCACCAACTCTGGGCCAACTACTGAGGTAGACATTGGATACAGAGCTAATAAGACAAACTCTGCTCTTAAGAAGAAAAGAAGGGAAACTAGGCAAGCTCATTCCAGGGTGAGGCAGAAAGCTGGTGTGTGGGGGGGTCCAGCCTGCACCTCTCCAACCTCTCAGCTCTTCTGTTTCTGAGCCAGTGTGGCAGAAACAGGGGCTGAAACAGAGGGAGTGGGGAAGAGCAACACCTGGATTGAAAGCTCTCAGAGTCACATTCTACTTTGGAATTGGCTCCCCTTGCTCACTCAGAACTACCTCAGGCCAACTTGCCCCCCAGGAGAAATTGACAGCCCATTGACACTGACGAGATGAGTAAGCATGTGCCATCAGAGTACTCTAAGCATTGCCATTTGGGGGAAACTCACTTAATAAGAGGCCTGACCCATGCAAATGTATGAGAGCTGGTTGGCTCTTCTCTTTCTGGGGATTATGCAGACACCAGCGACAGTTAAGGGAGCAAGTGAGTTGATAAAAGCATCTCTGGAGAACAAGTACTAAATGGTTTTTTTTATTGCTCACCTCTGAAGGAACTTTCTGTTTAAACTGCTGGCAGTAAGTGCAGGTTAGACCTATGAAGTTATTATAAATGCCGTTCTGAAGCCTAAGAACTTTATTTTTAATTGGGTTCTTTTCTTCCTTTTTTTTTTTTTATCCCCAACTACTAATGCAATATGAAGAATAGAAATTTATGATTTTTTTTAAGACACAGGAACTATTGAGAGAGAACAAAGAGGCTATTGAAATACTATAGACTTTCAGTAAAACCAAAACCACGGAGATCCCCATTCCTGTCCCTCCTTTCATTGCACAAGGGAGCCCTTCTAATGAGCCTTAGGGGAGGGGAGTCAGGCTGGAAATATGGGGGAGGGTGTGTGTGTGCAAAAGTAGGTTTACAGTCCCAAGGATGTGAAACACAGAGTTTATTCTTATATTATTGCCTAATTGTTATATTATTTTCCATATGAACAACTGTAAACCTGCCTTTACCCTATAAATACCCTGCACAGCATGCAAATGAATGAGAAATAGGCCTTGGTGAAGAAGCATAGGGCTGTTACTGACGTGGAAAAATGCAAAGAGCCAGAGACCTCATGTTCTGTTGAACCCTTTCTTTCCTATGCTTTTTTTTTTTATATGCTGCCAGTGATTTAAGGCCTAACCATTTTGCAGTTGGGGCTTAAAAACAAGTCAGTTGAAGTTTTCTAGAGCTTTCCTTAGAGGGCACTGTGAGGAAGTGGAAAGAGCCATGAAGAACGGAGTTTAGATGCTCACTTGCTAGAGTAGGGAGGACACGAGTACACCATTCCCAAGTTGTTCTAAAACCTTTGTGATTTGAATGGGAGAAAAAAATGTTCTCCAGTGGTTCCAGAAGGTGAACTGGGAGCAATGGATAGGAACTGTAGGGTCAGATTGTGGTTGATAACAATAGGGAGGAGTTTTTTTTCCTAACAACTTGCTGTAATGATGGCTTGGACTGCCTCTGGGGGAAGTGAGTTTTCCAACTCTGAACCACACAGGCAGAGCCTGGGTTGCTCATGGTAACCGCAGTGCTAAAGAGAGTCCCAGCCTTGTCCCTCATTTCTGAGATGCATATGTAGAGAAACCCAGGCACACATAGGAAAACAACCCTAGTCCATTGCCAGAGAGCCACAGTCTCACAGTCCTTAGCTACCCTATGCATCTGTGTGTGTAGCGCATGAACAGTGTCTGACTGGCCCCAGTAGATGTACATTGAAAGATGGCTTAGAGTCCTCTTAGAAGAGGTGTATCATTTACCTGCACAGGAAAACATTAAATTTTTAAAGAACATGATATGTATCATGATAGGGAAAGCTGGCTGTCCCACTGTGCAGGTGTGTGTGACTTCTGAGGGGCTGGCCATTTGCAGGTCACATAAGGAAACCGAGTCCAGGTGTGCTGTGAACTGTGCTGGCTCATCCAGATTGCTGAGACCCACTCTTGGGGGCTCTACCTCTCCCCGCTCCCGCCAAGTCTAGTGGTCTTCCTTGTTTTCTGTCACATCCAACAGTGAGCTTCTGACCTTCACTTCTGAACTCCCTTTTTCCTCAGTCTTCGATTCCATTCTTCAAGTCATTTGGGTCAAAACCTTGTAGCTACCACTGATTTCTTTTATATCATGCTCTACAGTTATCACATCAGCTGATCCTTGGCTCTACCTTCAAAATAATATCCTGAATCCAACCTACTCATCTCTGCTGCTACCACTCTGGATTAGAGCAGCAACCCCCTAACAGATCTCCCTCTTTGTGTCTTTGCCATCCTCCTAAATTTGATCCCACCCACTCGTCAGAGGAGGCCTGTGAAGCTCTCTGTCCCTTCCAGGCCTTCCAGTAACTGCATGAAAGCCAGAGTTCTTCACATGCCTGCAAGGCTTCACATGATCTGCCCCTCACACCTGTCTTACCTCATCCCTGCCGTTCTGTCTCTATCTCTCTGACTTCTGGCCCCACAGTCCCACTGACTCACACTCCTGCCTCATGACCTTTGCCCCTGCTGTTTCTGTCTGGGATGCTCTTTCCTCAGGTAGCTGGGTAGCTTGCTCCCTGATCTCTTTCGTGATTTTGCTCAAATGTCACCCACTCCCTGTGGTCTTCCTTCATGCTGTTTATTTCACTCTGTGCCCCTCACCCCTTCCCACCATTCTCCTCCCACCTTTGTTTTCTCTACCCAACACATTATTTATCTTATTCATCGTCTTTCTCCTTATTTTAGAACATAAGTCTATGAAAGCAGGAATTTTTGTATGTTTTGTTCACCTACCATTTAGAACAGAAGTGGTCCCCAGTTGACACTCATTAAATGTTTTCTGAAAAATAAATGAATGACTTTCCCAAAGATATGTGTGCACCAAACCTTAGACAAGTGGCTCTGCTGATACTTTCCTGGGTTTTCATTGGGCATTTTTGTGGTTCCCAATCATTCCTGTAAAATAGTATTCACACTCTTGTGTAAGTCTTTCAGGGTTGGACCTGGAGATTTGCTTCTAACAAGTGACATATGGCAACATACTTTATAGATTAGGTTACAAAAGACTGTAGCTTTCATCTTGCTAGCAATCTCTTTGCTGGCACTTTCTCTTGCCCCCTAACTTGCTCACTGATGAAACAAGCTGACATGTTGTGGAATACTTTATATAGAGAGATCCATGAGGTAAGAAAACAAAGGAGACCTCCTACCTCTGCCTCATAAAGAACTAAGACTTCATTCTAACAGCCCAGGAGAGACTGAAGCCTGCTAACAACTACAAGATTGAGCTTGGAAAGAGATTCTTTTCTGGTCAGCCTTCAGATGAGACCACAGCCCGAACCAACATCTTGATGTAGCCTGATGAGATGCTAAAACAGAGGACCCAGATAAGCTGTGCCTGGATTCCTGATCTACTGAACTGACATAAGAAATGCGTGTTATTTTATATATTTGTTTAATTAATTTTTTTAAAGCAATAGCTTTCCTATTCTTTAAACATTTTTTTAAAAATTGATTTCAGAAAGTAAAGGGGATGGAGAGAGAGAGGCAGAAACATCAGTGATGAGAGAGAATCATTGATTAGCTGCCTCCTATACGCCCCACACTGGGGATTGAGCTTGAAACCCGGGCATATGTTCTCACTAGGAATCGACTTCCTGGTTCATAGGTCAATGCTCAACCACTGAGCCATGCTGGCCAGGCTAATTGTTTAATTTATTGGAGAGAGAGAGAAAGAGAGAGATAGACAGACACACTAGTTGTTCTACTTATTTATGCATTCATTGGTTGATTTGTGTATGTGCCCTCAATGGAGATTGAACTCAGAACCCAAGTGTATTAAGATATTGCTCTAACCAACTGATTAACCAGCCAGTGCAAGAAATATATGCTATTTTAAACTGCTCAGTTTGGGGATAATTTGTTACAAGGCAGTAGATAACTGATAAACTTACATATTTTTTCTTTGCCCATTGGAAACTCTTATTAGAAGAGTTGAATTCTCCACTTTTGTTTCTTTTATAGTTTTTTAATTTTCTTCAGTTACACACACACACACACACACACACACACACACACACTTTAATTTGAGGCATTCCTGACTGGTATATGACACATGCTCAGGCCTAGCAAAGTACCTAAGACCCTGTTAGCAATGCCATAATAAGACGGGTTCATTCTCAGCACCTCTTGGCACTGCCCAAGGCAGAGTCATAAGCGATCCTTGTTCGATAATGCCGAGGTGTGTCATTGCCTGGAAGGCTGTCTGGTATTTATAGGAAGCTGAAAGTTAGGCACTGGGGAAAAATGAGTTCCAGACCGTTGCACTTACTTTCAGATAGAATCACAGTCTCTGAAAAATTGTGTAGGAGGTTGAGCTGATGGGGAATTCAGCGTGCCTGCATGGCTCACTGGGCTTGTATAGTGGAGGAGAAAAATCATCTTGTTGGTTGGGGAGACGACAGTCACATCTCCTCAGCTGCCTGGTGATGGATGTTCGAGGACAGGCTGAGGACAGAGCTGCATTCTTTTTCTGACTCGAAGCCACCGAGTTGCATTTTAAAGTAAATCGACAAAAAAAGGTGCTTTGACAGAAACATTGTGAGCCTCGTCTCATTGGCGGGCCAAGCTGGTTGACAAAAACGGAGCACTTTGAGATAAGCGTTTGGAAATTTAAAGAGGCGTCTTGTCTGTCATTTGTAATGGCTGAAAACGTGGAGAAAAATACAGTCTCACATGGAAGGGTTTAGGGGAGCTAAGTTTAATCAATCAATCAGTCACTCAATTCGTTAACCAGCAAACAGCTACTGTATGCCTATTTTATGGCCACAACCATACTCACTGATGGAAAAATGAAGTTAAATAAGACAACACTCATGTTATTAAGGAGTTCATGGAATAGCGGTGCACAGCACATGTAAGTGTAAAACAAATCACAGTTCGGTGCAGCAAGGACTTAGGCTCTGTGGGAGTCCAAAGAAATCAATTGGTCCAACCCACTGGGGACAGAGAAGGAAATAAATAGCTTTTTTCTTCTTTTTTTCTGAGCAGGCAAATAAAATGGGTTGGTCAGTAGCAGGATAAAGATCAAGGGGAACAGAGAACATTCTAGTTTGAAGGACTAATCTGTGCAGAGGCCCAGAGCTCATCTCCCTCACCTCAACAAGCATCCTGCAAGCTTTTTTTCCTGATTTATCAGAAACTAGTTCAGGGAGATTATGCTTAAACTTTTCCCAAGTGACTGCTTTCTGGAATGGATACCAGGCATGCTGAGAGCAGCAGCCTAGAGCCAGGCTCCCTAGTTCGGGGACCCTCTGCAGTCAGATCAGGCACTGATATTGGGGATACCGAACTGGCCGCCATGATTTACATGACCAGTACAATGCCCATTTACTAATCGATAGTGGAGGAGAAATTTCTAGTATGTAACCAATTGTTTGCTAACACGTTGTCATGGCAACGGCTAATCCTTAAGAGTTCCTTCAGAAAGGGGTTCTGGAGGCACCTTCGGCTGATGTGCTTGCTAGGGCTGAGGACGCGTGCATTCTTACACACATCAGACCAAATACTGTCTTGTACATTGATCTAAAGGGAAAGACATCCTCCTCATTTTGGCTCCTGAAAGTAGTTTGAGGAAGGTCTGCCATGCCCAGGATTTGGGCCCTGCCAAGTCTAAGCACTATTTCTCCCACTGTCACCTCTCTATCCTCCTTTATTAGCTTTTAATATCTTTATTAATTTTTTTAAATTTATACATAATGCATATTTTCTGTAGGAAATGTGGGAAAAGAAGAAGCACATAGAAGAAATAAAACTCATTCATAAGAACAGAGATGATTAATGTTATA
The DNA here is from genome assembly GCA_004026805.1 of Lasiurus borealis. Taxonomy (NCBI): domain Eukaryota; kingdom Metazoa; phylum Chordata; class Mammalia; order Chiroptera; family Vespertilionidae; genus Lasiurus; species Lasiurus borealis. The sequence goes on along the minus strand of PVJN01033937.1, from coordinate 16,736 downwards.
TTTGGAGCACTTCCTTCCAGTTTTTTTTTTTTAATATTCACATTTTTGCATTTGTATGTTGGTAACACAATTGGAATAATTATGTATGTGACAGTTTACTTCATGTCCTGCTTTATTACCTAATGCTTTACCATAAAATTGCCCCACACTTTGAACTATTTGGAGTTCTCAGTGACTGGCGACCGCATGTCCTTCACCTGCATGAGTATACCAGTGCTTAACCAGTCTCTGGTTTCGAACACTTCTGAATCCCCTTGTATTTGTATAGATAACACTTTATTGTGTATCCTTGCCTGCAACTCATAAAATACCTTACTAGGAGAGAATTACTCTATCCACCTCTAAGGATGTTAAAAATGACACAGGTGCCCAAACTTCCTTGGGGAAATGTAGCAACTTAGATGCCCACCAGCAGTAACTCTCACTGCTGTGCTGCCAGATTCACGGGCCATTTTGTTCTCCTGGCCCTTGGGTTATGCTAGTATTTCCAGCATGGAATTATCCAAAGTCAGTGGTAGGAAAGTTGACGGATATTAGATGTGCTAAGGTCAGTGCTTGGGAAAAGAAAGCCTTTTTCTTCTGAGCCGAAGCAAACAGGATGGGTTTCGTAGGTGTTGAGTGGCAGTACCTACCCTGGCTAGTTCTAGAATGGGGGCTGCTTCTCACTTGAAGAGAGGTGGTAGGGGTGGGTAGAGGCCCCTGTACCTGAAACATAAGGGTAACTGCTCTTAGTAGCTGAGGGCTGGAGTTACTGCTCTTAGTTGCTGAGGGCTGTCTCTCTGGCACTTGCTTCCTGTCCAACTGACCAGTTCTTGGCTCTCTGGGCAGGTGTACCCACATCCCTATCCTACCCCCAGAAGCACCACGATAGGACATTCCCCAGCCCCTGCTGTCATCCCTCCGCATGGTCGCGTTCACAGGACGTATGCCAGGCACACACATTCCACGGTACAACGACAGGTGCACCCCAGAGGTTCCCTCCCTCTCTTGCTGGATCCCAGCCCGTTGGTTGCGTCCACCCCCACAGCTCACAGCTGCAGGTGCCGCTCTCCCCAGACAGCTGCTCTCATCTGCGGCCTGTCTGGGCTGTGTCCTCCCTTCCCCTCCTCCGCCTCTCTTGGGCCATCTCTGGGGCCTGCCTTGCCGGGAGCAGCTGTTGGTTCGGATTTTCATCAGGACTTTGGTAATTAAAACTCGGAGCTCTTCAGACATTTGCGTTCCGTTGCACTGAAAGAGCAGCTGTTGAAATGTGGGGCAGGGAACCAGAGCCTTGTGTGGTGGTGAGCGTGGGCTCAGATTAATCAGGTCTGAGAGTTAAGTTACTCCCCTTCTCATCATCCAGAGAGAGGCTTTGGGAAAGCACCGCCCCACCACCGCCTACCCCCATCTTTATGAACCACGTCTATGTTCCCGCACTGTGCTGCGCTACTAATGACTAATGGTGTGTGCCCTGGGGCAGACCGCATGGGTTCAGATCCCATCTCCGTCTTTTAGTAGCAGTGTGACCTTGACCAGGTTACCTAACTTCTCTGGAGAAGGCAAGATTTGCTAGCTTTTGTCATAGATGGTTCATGGATCAAGTGAAATAACGCACAGAGGCCGGAGCACCGAGGAAGTGCCTAATTAGTGCTTGTTTGTATTATTGGAATTTTATTTAGCTCCTGGCGGCTCAGTTCACGGTATACAGAAGAGGAAATGGAGCCCTGTGGTGGTCAAGTTGTGTGTGTGTGTGTGTGTGTGTGTGTGTGTGTGTGTGTGTGTGTGAGAGAGAGAGAGAGAGAGAGAGAGAGAGAGAGAGAGAGAGAGGGAGAAAGAGAAAGAGGACACAGTGAGTGGGGTACTGGCTTTGAGCTGCAGGCCTGTCCCCATCACAGGCATGCCTGGGTCTCCCTCTCTCTTTTTCCTGAGTTCCTTTTCTCAGCTCAGGGGACAATGACCTCAGCTCTGGGAATGGCTTAACATTGTCCTATTCCGGGAGACAAGGAGGAAGCCCTGGATAAAGGGGTTTCTTCATTCCTTGCTGGCCCTCTGGTTTTCCAACCCTCTCTTATTGCAGACATTCAGACATTTCAACAGCAACCTTAAAAACATCAGCATAGCCCATGTTTTACCTTCCAGGACCACCGGGAGCTTGACTGAGTTAGTGTATGCATGCAGACGGACACACACACACACACACACACACACACACTTTCCCTGGCATTAACAGTTTGCGGCCTGGAGCAGGAGTTTAGATGACCTCCATCTATTGTTCCATCGGTAATAATAGTGGTAGTGTTGCCTGCAGCTGCCATTCTTTCCTGAGAACCACTGTAGCCTGGCTGTCCTCTGCTGGGCTTGGCAGACATCATTAAATTCCATCCCCGCAACAATCCTGCAGGTAAGCGTGGTTTTCTCTGTTTTGCAGATGAAGAAAGGAGATACAAAGGGTTCGGAATCAGGCCCCGGGACACAGGAAGTGAGTGTGAGGCTGGAGTGTCAGCCTGGCTGTGTAGACCCAGTGGCCAGTGCATGGATTCTGACATACCCTGTGACTTCTCAGTTCATGGTTGCCATCCCACCGGGGTTGCAGCCAGAGCCAGACCCAGGGTTCTCCGGAAAGTGCTTCCAGGGGAACATTTATATCCCCCACGAAACACGTTTTCTTTGATCACCTCTTTGATACTCTAAGCTCCTTAAAAGCACCAGGTGCAACGGAATGAATTGCAATAAGAGTTGCTTTGAAAAAATATTTGTTCATTGCTACCTGAACCTAATCATTCCTGGGAAGGAGCCAGGAGTGAGGGCCAGGCTAACAAAGTCTTTTACTGGGGTCTGTGATGTGGGAAGGTAGTGCCATGGGGTCCAGGCAGGTTCAAGAAATGAGGAGAGATGTGGGGGGCGGGGAACCAAGGTCAGGGAATCATCACTTACATGGGATGAAGGGAGTTTTGAGATGTCTGAATATGGCTCCAGCTTGATTAGGGATGGAGGGCTGACCAGAATTGCTCTGTGGGGAGGTACAGAGCCATATCATAGAGGAAACACAATCGGTCTGAAGGAGGTGCATGACCCTGTGCAGCCCCAGGGGTCACTGGGCCATATGGTTAGCCACACTTCCTGACCCCCAGTCCCAGTAGTTACCGTGAGATGAGATAGCCTATCCAAAAGACCCAGCTAGTGGGTCTAGTCCCTCAGAGGAAGATTCTGGAAGAATATCAGAGTTCAGTGGTTGAAGGCCTTATATGGAGCTGGGCTTTGGGACAACAGGATGTCTGATACTGGGGACTTACAAAGGGACCCCAAAATTACATGCAGTTGGCAACCCCTCCATGTGATTCTGATTCACCCTCAAATCTGAAAACAGGGCCGTAGGCCAACAACCAGAATGGAAGCTTGTTTCAAATGCTAATGCCAGGGCCCCCCTCAGCCCGCTGTGTGCTGTTTAACCCCTGCACTTTCCCAGGACTTTGCTGTACAGGCTGCAATTGAACAAAACAAAACAAACAAACAAAACAAAAAAGGAAAGGTTAAAGGCAGGTTTAAAGTGGTGCTATTGCAAATTCTTGTATGAGTCAACAGTCTGTACCTGAAGACACCAACCAGCTTGAAATGGGCCAGGTGTTGACGATATTGGCCACTGACAGCCCAGGGACATCTGGGCAGCCTCAGCCTATGAGGTGTCCTTGGGCCCAGCAACACAGGAGGGAGGAGACCGAGGGTTGGTGTCAAGGCTTCTGGCTCTTTGAGATCCTCATTGTGTGATCTTGTTAAATCATCTACCTTCTACCTTAAGTTTCCTCAAAGGCAAAATGGGGATGACAATGAACGTGCCTCCTGGGGTCATCATGAGGATGGACTGAGAAGAGACAGGTGGAAAGTGTGTTGTCACCTAAATGGTGATGCGTGCTTGGCCGTCTGTCACTTGAAAGTTGTACGCAGGCATTTTCTGTCTGCCTTGCTTCAGTTTTAATCCCCGTGGTCTTGTATACATAGAGATCTTGTATGTCTTTTGGCTTAGAGATGGAAAATTCATGGACCATGAGTCCAGCTCGATGTGTGAACTCTCCTGAGTACATGTTTTGCTTTGCTAGTGAACATGGCTTTGGGATGACTTCAGATGGGATCCATATTCTTTGGTTTGTTGAACATCCTACTCCTCTGTAATGCTCAGTATGTGGCTTTGCTCATTTGTAGTATAGTTGGACAGGGAGATTCCTAGAAGTGACCTCGAAGTTCTTGATTCCCAGGTATAGGCCCGGGTGTAGTGGAAGAACATGCTGCATGTATGACTGGCCATCCTGCAGCCATGATTTGGTGCCAGTCGAGCAGTGATGGGGTGGGGGAGGAATATTGTTGAACATCTTTTGTCTACCAGCATCAGATGTAGGCCCTTCCCCAAACAGCCATATTGGGAACCATGTGGTAGATACCAATCCAGTTGCAGGGAGAAGGGGGTGGGGAGTGGTCAGGAAAGGCTTCCACGAGGGGACCTGGATGTGTGAAGGACATTTCCAAGGGTGAAGAGACAGTGGGGAAAGGGTAGTTCTGGCTTCATCTGTCTGCCAAGACAAAGACATGACATGCTGGTGTGTGTGAGTGACTCCCAGTTAAGCTAGGCTGAGATGTGGAACATGAAATGGGTGGTAGAAGGGAGGGGACTTTCTTATCCAAGATTGCAATCTACATGTATTACTAGTAGTTGGTGTTCCTGCAGCAAAACAGAACCCTACTTAAAAGTGTGTGAAGAGTGTTCCATGAAGCAGCCCTGGAGGTATAGGCAAGTCTGAGGGAGCCCACCAGGAGTGCTGAGGCACTGGGGGAGGCTCAGAACAGGTTTGGAAGGGGGTCCTGTAGCCTTGACCTATCTGTTGGATATCTGTGTGGCTATGTCATTTGGGCACTTAGATACGCAAGCCTGTAAGGCCAGGGGACAGATCTGGAATAAAGGTGGAAGATTTTTCAGTGTATAGAGGCCATTGAGAGTCATGGCTTGGATCATGGTCTTCGAGGAAGTACAGAGAAGAAGACGTGAGAACTAAGCCTGAGCTCCTCAACATCTAGAGGTCAAGGGCAGGGGGGGCGGGGGGGTCTTGCCTGGAGGCTGAGAGAGTGGGAGGAGGAAGGGCAATGAGAAAACAGCTTCTGGAATCCAGTGGACCATCAACCCTGACAACACTGCTGGCAGGGCCAGTGGGGTGAGGGCTGAAGAGTGACCTTGAGAGGTCATGGGTGACCTGGGGGAGTGCGGTTTCCTTGTCTTGCTGGCAGCAAAAGCCTGATTGGAACATGGGCCCAATACAATGGCTTGTGATCGCCACAGTGACTACAGAGAACTCTTTCCACTGTCTTGTTCAGAGGGGAAGCAAAGAAGTATTTAGCATGTATACTCTACATGCCTTCAGTAGTTTTTATTTTGAAAGGAAAAAAATAAAAAAAGAAATTTGGAAAGTGGAGAACAGGAAAATAATACTCTAGACTTACCTCTCTTGCACCATCATTGATAGAATATATTTTCATTTTTAGCTGCCACCCCCCCCCCCCACATGCATATATATTTAACCTCTCGTAATGTTAGTGCAGGATCATTTTTTATCCTGCTTTTCTCACTTAACGTTTTATCCCGAGCAAGTGTTTTTCCATGCTGCCTCTGCCACAGTAACTGTGGTAGTTTAAAATTTGCATGATTTCATTAGGGCCCGTTTCCAACCTCCATATTTCCTGCGGAGTCTGAAACTAATGAAGGGGATGAAGAAAATGTCTGTAAATATTTTGTTGTTTTGCAAAAACAAGCACTCTTAAATCCAGTTTAATGATTGCTCAGTTTAATTAAACGCTCTTGGTCTTACTCGTTACCCACTTCTCTGCACTGATTACTGCCCTGATATGCAAGCAAAGATTCAAATGCTTTCCCTCCCTCCCTTCCTTCCTTCTTCCCTCCCTCCCTCCTTCCCTCTCTCCCTCTGTCCCTCCTTCCTTCTCTCCTTCCTTCCCTCTCTCCCTCTCTTCCTCCTTCTCTCCCTGCATCTTTTTTTTCCTTTTTTCATTTCCTTCCTTCCTTCCTTCCTTCCTTCCTTCCTTCCTTCCTTCCTTCCTTCCTTCCTTCCTTCCTTTCTCTCTTTGCTTTCACAAATGTGAGAGAGGCATCTGAAAGGAAGACTCTGGTTCTGCTCTGTGTGTTCTTAAGAGTCTTTGTGTGGGGTAAAGTTCTCTAATCCTTTCATGTGTATGACCATGACTTCCTTCCTGTTAAAAATGTATTAAGATGTCATTTCCAGAGTATAAACTTTAAGTGTACGGTGTCGTCAGTTTTGGTTACTGTACCCAGTCATGTAGCCAACCATCCATCAAGATAGGAATCATTTTCTCACCCTAAACGGCTCCCCTCATTTACTTCCTATTACCTTCCCCACCCCCAATTCCTGCTCCAGGCCACCAATTATCTGCTTTTTGGTACTGTAGTTCTTTTGTTTTTACAATTTTATATAAAAGCATAACACGGCACAGAGATTTTTGCATTTGATTTTTTTCTCCTGTATGCGAGAACCATTCACCTTGTTGCATTATATTAATATTTCATACTGAGTAGTCTTCCATCACAAGGATCTACCACGATTTGTAATCCACTCGCTTATTTTTTGTTTCCTGTCACACTCAACTCAACTCACATCCTGAAATTGTGAGTGACAGAAACAGCCAGTGAGCTTCTTTCAACGTTTTTGATCACCTAGGAAGATCAAAATGCTGAGTGCTCCACCTGTACTGTGCTCGCCACACTCCCGTTACCTGATGATCACACATCCTGACACAGGGGACTGGAATCCTTGGTGGCAATTTGGTTCTGAAGACAACAGATAAATTGGGAATGGCAGGGTTGTCACAATTATTCTTGGAACATCCTTTAAGACTCCCATGATAAAGTATGTTTGCTGGAGTAATTCTTATGCGCACTGCAGTTTAAGATCCTTTGAACTAGACTAAAGGGAAGAACAAAAAGAAAATAACTGTGGATGAATGGAAGGCATTCTGTATTTAGGGGGTGGGCATACTAAGGTTTTCCTGTTCTGTTTTAGCATTAAGTCTCTGTAACTTTAATTCAAGTGATTTTATTTATTATTATTATTATTTTTTTTTTGGTAGTGGGACTTAATGAGATATTTGCAAGAAGGATTATCCCAGGGTTTGATCCTGTATGACACAAAGTGTTTCATGGATTTGATTCTACCTCTTGCCAGATCAGAATCTCAGGCAACCGTTGTTTTTTGGAAAGTTGTTCAGAACTCGGCCAACTGATCTTAGTCTTTTCCAGCTGCCGATCTCTGGAACAGCTCCACAGACCAGTCATTACTTCCATGCATGGAATATTGCTCTCCTAATCCCCTTGTCCTGTGTCCGCATTCAGTGTTCAGTCCTCAGGGGACCTCAGATGGAGGAGTCCAGGCACGCTCAGTCACAGGAGGGGAGAAGAACACATTTGTTCTCCTACTGCCCAAAGCCCGTGGCAGTTGTGTTTCTGAGACATGTGCTGTTTAAATTCCCAGCTGCTTGTCCATATCAGAATGTGTCCCTTTGTTGGTAGTGAGGACGGCACCCGGTGTTAGATGATGGAGTCAGCTGGACCTGGGTTCAGCAAGCTCAGACTTGAGTTCTGGCTAGGAGAGAATTCAGAACCAAGACTCACACTGTAAGAGAAAGTGTATTTAGAAAGTTACAAAGGTTAAAAAAAAAAAGTGAAGCAGTCCAGGAAACAGGTTCAAGAAACAAGTTTCAGAGACAGAAGAAGGGTCCTTGGAGCTTGGGAGAGAGAAGCCTGGGTGAGGGGAATAGGATGGAGACAGGAAAAAGAGGGGCTGGGTCCTTTGTCCTAAAGGCTTTTTTTAAAAAATATATTTTATTGATTTTTTTTACAGAGAGGAAGGGAGAGGGATAGAGAGCTAGAAACATCGATGAGAGAGAGACATCGATCAACCGCCTCCTGCACGCTCCCCACTGGGGATGTGCATGCAACCAAGGTACATGCCCTTGACCGGAATCGAACCTGGGACCCTTCAGTCCACAGGCCAACTCTCTATCCACTGACCCAAACCGGTTTCGGCATGTCCTAAAGGCTTTTAAGGGTGAGAATTTTAGGGGAGGTCTTGGGAGAGCATCTCAGGAGAACATTCATCAGCTTTCCAGATGTGAGTTTTCAGGGTGGTGATCTCCACTGATTGGTCGGTACCAGGGCAGGGGATCATTAGTCAATGCAGCTGGTCCTGAGGTCAGCCATGGCCTAGCTTGTCTGGTTTTCCTTCTTTTCTGGATCTGGAGCTGAAAAACAACTGAGGCCTACATACATTTGATGGGGATCAAAACCTCATTGTCCTGGGGGTTTAATGCTTAAGGGCTATTCTTTACCCCCCTCCCCCGTTGTTCACCACCCCCCTCAGGAGGTCTAATCCACATGACTAGCAACATGCCAGGGGAGGAAAGTCAGGATGGGCCAGTTTGAGCTGGTTCTGCACTAACAACCCTGCTGCATGAACAGCTTACCTGTCATTCCTAGTCTCCAGGATAGGGAGAACGATGGTGCTGGACCCTGTCCAGGTGGGCTTACTGCACCTGAGTCTGCACGTGGGAGGTGAAAGAGCAAGTCAGAGGACTGGCATCTGAGTTCAGGTGGGCAGAGAGGCAGCAGAAGCAGAGAGAGATTCCTCTGAGACTGCATGACTCTGCCCACTAGTAAAAGGACGAGGGAGGAGAGGTAACCATTCCCACCCACTCACTCCAACCCACCTCAAGCTTCAGCTCTATTCCTCACTGGCTACAGGACTTCTGAAAAAGGCAGCGTCCTTATCAGTAGAATGGGGACAGTGGCCCCTGCCTCATCGCTAAGCTCCTAACCAAGTGGGAGTTCCCTTCCATTCTGGGGTTAGGGGAAGGCAGGAGTCAGTGTGATTTCACTGACGAATTGAGATTTTTTTTTGGTAATAAGTCACCCTAGTGAGGGAAATGGTCTTAAAAACAATAGCAATTTATTTGTCTGCTGCAGTACAGCTCCGGACACAGGGAACATCCGACTCCACTACTAAAATGTCATGGAGACTCACTAACACAGTGGTTCTCAACCTCTCTAATGCTGCGACCCTTTAACACAGTTCCTCATGTGGTGGTGACCCCCAACCATAAAATTATTTTTGTTGCTACTTCATAACTGTCATTGTGCTACTGTTAATGAATTGTAACGTAAATATCTGATATGCAGGATGTCTTAGGTGACCCTGGTGAAAGGGTTGTTCGACCCCCAAAGGGGTTGCGACCCACAGGTTGAGAACCGCTACACTAACACATCCACACCTCGGCCTGGACAGAGCAGAGAGAACAGGGAATCTGGTCCCCACCCTGTGGATGCAGCCTGTCACCTCGCTGGGCAGCCTGTCTAGCCCGGGGAGCAGCAGCCAGCCAGCCCTCAGACACAGCGCCCTGGCGTGGACAGAGCAGCTTGCAGAGGGCCCTCAAGCTCAGAGGCCTGCTGGCTGACGGGTTGGAGACCAGCAAGCTGCACTGACAGCCCGGCCAGGCCTTGAGATCATGCATGAGAGGCCCGGTGTGCCCTGCTGTGGGGTTTCTCCGTTCTGCCGTAAACTTTTTAATGGAAGTCCGCGCGCGAAGCTCATTGTACACCGCAGCTGGACTCTCAGAGAGGCCCTAACGTGGCAGAGGCAGGAATTCTGGGGGCGATTTTCTCCCTGCTCTGACTGCGCGACATTTAGTGGCGATATTAGCATGGCTACTTCATGTGATGGGCCAAAGTTTGGGCTTCCTCTGTTTCCTTAATTGCATCTCTCTTTTTTCCTCTTTAGCTCTTGCTTTATTAAGTCATTGGCTGGCACAGTCATGAAGTCCGTCCAGGGAGGGATCGGGTTTTGATAATTGGAGTCGGAAATGGTGCCCTCCAGCCATGTTTTCCAGGCCCCCTGCCTCACACAGATTTGCTGCTGCTGTGTGTGTGTGTTTAACTGTATGTACCAAAGCTGGGCATAGGATAGCATAATGAACCCTCATCACGAGGCATCAGTAATGATCACCTCATGGACAATTTTGTCTCACCCCATAGCCCCATCCACTACCCCTTATGTTATTGTTAACATACTTTTCCATGATCTCCCATACTCCCTCACGCTGCCCCTTTGTTGTCAGGTCCTTCCCTCACCCTCAACTCCTAGCAGCCACTGCTTTGTTTGCACTTCCTCTAGTTTTGACTTGTCCAGAATGTCAGATACATGGAATCATGTATTGTGTAGCTTTATGAATCTAGTTTCTTTCAGTTCACAAAGTGTTTGATGTTTATCCATGTTGTTGCATGTATCAAAGCTTTGCTCCTTTGTATTGCCATATTTGGCGTTTGAACTAATCCCTAACATTACTGCTAATTGTGGCAAATTTATCTCTATAATAAATACAGCATGTTGGTACTGACATATTAGACACACAGATCAATGGAACAGACCGAAAGCTCAGAAATAGATGGTGTATATGTAAGTATTTCACATATGGTAGTTATCAAGGAGTAGGTGGATCATTCAGTGGTGCTATAACCATGATGAGAGTATTTTAAAAAGTAAGACAGAGCTAAGCCAGTGTGGCTTAGGGGTTGACATCACCTCATGAACCAGGAGGTCACAGTTTGATTCCTGGTCAGGGCACATACTGGGGTTACGGGCTTGTACTGGGGACATGTAGGAGGTAGCTGATCAATGATTCTTTCTCATCATTGATGTTTCTTTATCTTTCTCCCTCTCCCTTCCTCTTGACATCAGTCAATCAATCAGTGTGTGTGTGTGTGTGTGTGTGTGTGTGTGTGTGGTGTGTATTTAAAAAAGTAATACAGAGTTATATTTATAAGCCACATCATACATTAAACATATTTCTGCACGAGTTAAGTATTTAAATGTATTCATGATATAACAAGAGCATCAAAGGCCAATACAGGTGAATATTTATTTCTTCTGCAGTCTCAAATACCAAAACATCTGATATTCTCCAGAGGCAATGCTGCCAGAGTGGGAAACAATTCACAGTTTTTACCTTATACTCAACAATGCCCAAACAGCCAAAATAATTTAGAGGTTAAAATAAATTAGAGAACTGTTAATAACTAAAAATATAAAAAATGGGCTAATGTCTTTAACGGCTTAAGAGCACTTACACGTTAGAATGGATAAACAGCCCACTGATAAAGTGAGTGAAGGATATGAACAGGCCATTTACAAAGGGAGAAATGTCAATGGCCCTTTGAACTTATGAAAAACACGCAACTTCATCTAGTATTCAAATAACTTAGAGTTAAAAACAATGGGCCTCTTCATTTTACCAATTAAATTGAGAAAGATTAAAAACAGTGACCCTTCGTACTGGTGAGGGTGCCAAGGAAGTGGACAGTCTCAGATCTCGTAGGCAGTGCTACTTGGAACAGCTGTCCCAAAAGGTGGTGTGACTATATGCAGATGTAAAATTATGCATGCCCTCTGACCCTGAAAGTTCAACTCTCAGAACATTTTCCTAGGGAAATAAATATGGATATGCCCTAAGGTTTATCTCCTTGCTGTAATAAATAGTAATCATAAAAATGAAAAAAAAAGTAAGAAAAAAGGTTTGGTTTAGTAAATTATGGCATATATAATGGTAATCATTACAATTAGGTTTCAGGACGTTTAGTGAAAAATATGCCTGATACAGTAATGCACTTCAAAAGCGGACTGGAAAGCTTTTGAGTTCACATTGGTTCCAATTAATTTTTAGAAAATAAGTTTATATACCTATCAGTGAGGGAGAAGATCACAAAATTCAGATGAACAGTGGTGACTCTTGGAGAGAGATGATTAAAAGAGGTTGTGTTCTTTTTTCCAAATTATTTGCACTAAAAGTGTATTATTTTTGCAATGAGAATAGAACTAAGAAATCTGATTAGATTTTTACATATAAATATATGTAGAGTGCTCCAATACAGTGTACACACCTTTCAGAGATTAATTGCACCCCCAAAAAATGCCATATTGTCAGATGCGTCAATGCTAGTGAGAATTTTGACTGTTTGGGATTTAATGGTTACCTGAATAGTTACTAGTTAATGTGTATCAACAGTTACAACTTGATAAAATGTGTGTTGTAAAATTGTGAATACTTTTTATAGGCACTCTACTCTTGCTAACAATAATAGCTAATATATATTTCGCTCTTAAAATGTGCCAGGTTCTTTTCTAGGGTCTACATGTTTATGGTGTCTTTGAATTCCCCTACGAAATCTTTTGCGAGGGGTGTATGCGTATGTGTGAGTGTGTATGTGTGTATACCAAGATTCAGAGTACCTAAGATAAGTAGGTTAGATTTTTTTGGAGAGGGTACATGATTTAAGACCATTTCTTGTGTGAGTAATTTTTAAGAAGGTTTTGTGGTCTGTTATCCCCTTCACCTCAATTGCACCCTTATTTTGTGTGGCAGACTCTTACGATGCTTTTGTTTTAAATTTTTATTTATTTATTTATTTTTAATATATTTTATTGATTTTTCACAGAGAGGAAGGGAAAGGGATAGAAAGCCAGAAACATCGATGAGAGAGAGACATCGATCAGCCGCCTCCTGCACGTCCCCCACCAGGGACGTGCCTGCAACCAATGTACATGCCCTTGACTGGAATCGAACTGGGACCTTTCAGTCCCCAGGCTGACACTCTATCCACTGAGCCAAACCAGTTTCGGCCTTATGATGCTCTTGTGGGTACCAAGGCTCCCCAGGACCACAGCAAGTGTGAACTCAGCATGTTGTCTCAGTGACATCTCCTTTTATCCTGAGGGGTAGATGGAATGAACTCCCTTTAAGCCCACCCTCCAGCCACATGCTTTCTCAGGCCTAAGTTTTTAATAAGACCTAGACAACGGTTTCCCTGTCTTGTATAACTTTTGTTATTGCAAAAAAACTAGGACATGATAAAGGAGAATATGAAAATTGCCATTAATTCTACCATCAAATAGGTTGCTGCTTCTCAACAAATTCCTGGTGCACAGATGTTGCCAAACGGGAGCACCCCTCTGCTTTCTAAGGGAAGCCTGGTGGAGCCTTCCCGGGCGGGTGGGAAGCTGCGGAAAGAAATGCACGGAAAAGCCCAAAGGAAGAGGTCAGGGCAATTCTGGATTAAAACAGTTCCAGACTCCCAGGTGTGTGGCTGTCCTCCGAGGTGGAGGGCTGGGGTGTGTCACGTGATGTCGCCTCAGGCTTCTTGTGAAAAACATCTTCAGCCAAACACTAGCAGGGATTCCAGGGGATGAAGTAACCAGCTTTACCATGTCAGCTTAAAGGTTCAAAGGTGTGGTTGAGGCGTGGAGGGAGCTGTGAGGGAGAACAGGAGAGGAGAGGAATGGGAAAATTAACGAGAGCATGAAATAGCGATTGGCCTCAGCCTCTTTTAATAGGTGTTTTTTATTGATTTTTTTTTTAGAGAGAGAGGAAGAGAGAGAGGGAGAGAGAGATAGCAACATCAATGAGAGAGAAACATGACTGGGGATTGAGCCCATAACCCGGGCATATGCCCTGACCAGAATTGAACCTATGACCTCTTGTTGCAGGGGATGATACTCAATCCACTGAGCAACACTGGCTGGTGCTCTCAGCCTATTTTAGCAAACCAGACAAATCTGAATTATAATATTTTACCTGAGCTGGCAACAATAGTAATGTGTGTGTGTGTGTGTGTGTGTGTGTGTGTGTGTTTGTTTTTTTGATTTTGTTTTTTGTTTTTAGCATAGTTGTTGAATGTTTTTCTCCCCAAGGTAAAATCCAAAATGTTTACATCAAAGTAAGTGAATGTAATCTTGCCCCCGCAAGGCCCGGCCCGTCTCCTGCCTGAGGGCTGGTGTTAAGTCAGGAAAGTGAGATGTGCAGCTGCTCGGGTGCAGCGCTGGTTTGCCAGTGCTGGGCTGGTGGCAGAGGCCTCCATGGAAATGTGGCAGGACGTCCATTGCTCCTGGAGCTGGGCACCGTGCCGCGCCCCCTTCCTGCGTTCTGTACTCTCACTGTGCCAGCACCCTTCCAAGGCCCTGGGAGGGGCCCAGGCAGTGTGTTCCTCTCTCAGACTTTCACTTTGGCTGGGAGTGGGGGTTGAAGGTGGGGCTTTTGGAGTAGACATGCCAATTTAGGATCTAGATTAAGTGGAAGTTGAAATTTAGCTAGGTTTAATGGGACATACACACACACACACACACACACATATTTGTATATACACACTCATACATACATATATGTCATATATAGTATATATAATATGTATGTAAATGCTATGTATATTATGCATATATGTACTATGGGTGCATATATACACTATATAGTATATGTAAGCACATGCATATATGTAGTTTATATCCACGTATAAATGTATTCTTTTTTTTTATTGTATATAGTCACACCATCATTAACTGCCCTGGTACAGACATGACTTGCAGGAATACAAGTCATCAAAGCAAGTGTTATTTGTGAATGCTGAGTATACAGAAACACTTGTAATGCCTGAAGTATTGCAGACCATACATGAAAGAAAGTTCATAGTGGTTTCTGCAGTTCTAGAGTTTCTGTAACATTACATAAATAATGATTTGTGAAGTTGAAGGAAACGTAAAAAAAATATTATTAATAATAAATGCATTTCAATCCACTTCCCAGAGGGGATATTGGAGTTTTTTTTTCTCTATTAAAAAAAAAGGTACTATAAAATTAATGTCATGAAAAGGTAATTGAGGGAATGCAGCCAGGGAGGTAGGGGAAAATATTCTCAGGAAAATAATTAATAACAGTTATTTTTCTGGATTGCACAATGTTTGAGTAACTTGTAGGCTGTTAGAACTTTGTGTTTGTAGTGATTTTGTTTTCCACTTCAAATAAATAGTTTCTCTTCTAAGTTTGTACTCATTTCCCTAAATATTGTCTAAGCTTCAGGCTCCACAACACTCAGTGTGCCCAGGGAGGGTCATGTTATTATTAGCTTCTTACAGATGAGGGAATTGAAGCACTAAGAGGTTGAGAGGCTGGTCCAAGGCCACATGCTCCTGTGGTGGCCTCCAGGATGCTCATCACCCAGACCTGGTGCTGCCTTCCCGTGGGGTGTGATCCTGATGTGCTTTTACTTCTCTCTGTGTTGGTGGGGTTGCGGCCTCTGGTGGCCAGAGCCCTGGAGACCTGGGAGGGCTCCCCGCCCCCTGCTCTGCATGGTCTTTAGCTTGTTGCTTCTTCAAGAAGCGTTCCTATGCTTCCTGTGGTACACAGCTTCCCTTTGACCTGGCTTCAGGTGAGTCAGCTCCCGGGGGAAAGGTGTACAATCCTGGCTGCCGCTGGTCCTCACCTGACAATTCAGGCTGCCATTTCCCTCTCCTTTCACTTTGTCCCTAGCTCTAACCTGTCAGTTTGGGGCCCTCCCAGGTGAGAGGAGGTCCCAGGACCTCTGGGGAGAATGGGTTAGAGGAGAAAAACAAACAAACAATGAACTGATACAGCCTAAAATGCTGTTGGTGGAGATGGGGCAAAGGACACCCAAGTCAGGCCTCCTTCATTTTTACACAGCTCTTCCCTCCAATAGCTCCTGATATTCTAACTGGCAGTTATTACCGGGTTTTCCAGAAATTTATCCACTTACTCTCACATTGTTCAGTCCTCTCAAGAATGAATGGAGTGGTACACAAATTGTCTTGCATCCTCTAAGTCAGTGAAAACAAAATATAGCAGTGTAGCTGTATTTTAATTTCTACTTTTGCTTCCTTTTATCCATTTCAGTCATTATTGAGGTCAGAGATTTGAAAAATCTGCATTTGTCCACTTTCTCATGAATGCTGGTCTTGATTCTGATTTTTGCTTTTTTACTTTCTATGAAATCCTTTGTTAACCCACAGATCCGTCATCCAATCCTATTGTCTTTGCATCCAATATGAGTTTCTCCTTGTAGCTTTCTCTTCTTGTTTCACAAAGGGCGGGGTCTCTGCATCCTATTGAGGATGCTGAAGGTTTTCTAAGGCATCTTCAGCTTCCTGTAGTAGGTCAATTTTAGAGGTCTTCTGTTTAAGTGTCCTTAAATAGATGTGATGATTTTTTTGCTTTTTCTTTTTTATTCACTATTTAAAAACTCACAAGATTTTTATTTTTTCCTGAATATTTTATTTTACTTTTTAAAGTATATTTTATTGATTTTTTTACGGAGAGGAAGGGAGAAGAGACAAACATCAATGAGAGAGACATCGATCAGCTACATCCTGCATGCCCCCTATTGGGAATGTACCTGCAACCAAGATACATGCTCTTGACCAGAATCAAACCTGGGACCTTTCAGTCCATAGGCCGACGCTCTATCCACTGAGCCAAACTGGTTTCTGCTGAATATTTTATTTTTTAACTGCAAGTAGGAGACATCTGGTCTCCCTAGTTAATTCCAGAAAGAAAGGACTCACCATTCCCTTTCCACCCCCTTCCCAGATTATAGCAAAGGTGGTCTGCCATTTGCATTATAAAATCCATTTCAAATTTCTCCAAATGCTACTGATACGTTTTATTGCGAATCCTTGTTTTCACTTCTGTAGGAAGTTTTCACATTTTCCAGTGTTTTCATGGGCACTGCAGTGAGTTTCTGAGATAGACTGTCAGGAGCTTCCAGCCAGTTGCGTTTCAAATGGAACGTGGCGTGACCAAGGTCATGTGGCCAGTTGGTGGCAGAGCCAAGTCCGTAATGCAGGGCTCCTTTCTCC
>PVJN01033936.1:0-23094 GCA_004026805.1 Lasiurus borealis | reverse complement strand
CACCCCCTGTTGGCCTGATTGTCCCCAACTGCCCCCATATGCCAACCTGATCGCCCCCAACCACCACTGCCTCAGCCCCACCACCATGATTTTGTCCAGAAAGACTTCTAGAAGGTCTCCCGGCCTAATTAGCATATTACCCTTTTATTAGTATAGACCAGTGGTCGGCAAACTTATTAGTCAACAGAGCGGCAAACCAGCTCACAAGCCGCAGTTTGCTGACCACTGGTATAGACAATAACATTTGTAAAATGTACCAGCCTCCTTCATATATCAA
The DNA here is from genome assembly GCA_004026805.1 of Lasiurus borealis. NCBI lineage: Eukaryota > Metazoa > Chordata > Mammalia > Chiroptera > Vespertilionidae > Lasiurus > Lasiurus borealis. The sequence continues at coordinate 22,817 of PVJN01033936.1, read as the reverse complement.
TCTACAGAATAATTAATTTTTAATAGGTTTGGCTATTTTGTGAGAATTAATGGGAAAATGAGCTTCAGAATGGTTTCAATGACCAGTATCTCTCACAGGTCCAAGAGCAAGTATACTTGATATCCTAAATATCTCCAACAATAAAACCTTTAAGTTATTTCACCCATTTTTGATGTATTAATTTTCTTTTTTTTAAATTTAACATATATTAAGGACTAAAGATTATGATTAAGAATATCACATTCCTTAATACATAATAAGCCATTCTTACTCTCTAATAGTGTAGAATTTACTGTTAGAAGGTCACTTTCTATCTACTTCATGAGTGTGCATGGAACATTTTTAAACAAAGTTTTCACTTCACAGGTTTTGATACATATTTTTCATTATTATTTAGTTAAATATTATTTTGGATTTCTGTTATAATTTCTTCTTTGATCCATGTGGAAAATTCTAGCCTATTTTGGGGTTATTGGTTTCTAGCTTCCTTGAATTATATTTAGAGAAAATATTTTGTATGATTTTAATCTGTTGAAGTTGCTGGGTACTTGTTCTATGCCCAGTTAGCTTATAGCCTTCAAATCTTACTCTTAATGACTCATGTTTTACTTTATGTTCTATCAAATACTGAGGAAACCTATTAAAATTCCCTCTATTATTGTGGATTTTTCTATTTTGTATCTGTTTTCTATTGCTGCCCAAACAAATTGGCATAAACATATAAACTATATTCCCACAGAGAGTTCTGTAGGCCAGAAATTCAGCAGGTTTAATAGGTTAAAGTGCTAGAGTTTCACACAGCCAAAATCAGGGTGTGAGTCCGCTGAGTCCCTTATTTGGAGGATCTAGGGGAGAATGTGCTGCTAGGCTTATTCGGGTAGTTGGAATTCAGTCCTATGTGACTGCCGGGCTGAGATCCATGTTTTATATTTGGCTCTTGACCAGAGGTCATTCTAAGTTTTTAGGGGGTCACACATTTTCCCTAGCACGTGGCCCTCTGCATTACTTCATCCTCTAGCCAACAATGACAGGTCAAATCATTTTTTCATGCTTTGAATCTTCCTGACCTTCCCTTTTGACTCATGTAAGCCGTAGCTTACAGTTAGAGAAAGTCCTCTGCTTTTAACACTCAGATTATTAGATTGAGCCCTCTGGATAATCTAGGACAGCGATTTTCAACCTTTCTCATTTTATGGCACAAGTAAACCAATTATTAAAATTCTGCAGCACACCAAAAAATTATTTTTTTGCCAATCTGACAAAAAAAAGCACAAACGTGTAATTTTTATTCATACTCTCCTATTGGCTATTGTTGTGTTGACTGCTGTCATTTTATTATTTGAGAATTAAAAGGATAAGGGGTCAGTATCCATGACTAAAATAGTCAGGTTTTACATACTTAAAAATTCCTTGACACACTGGTTGAAAATCACTGATCTCAGGTAATCCCCCTATTTTGTTTTTTAAAATAAATAATTCTTTTTTTTTTTTAATATATTTTTGATTGATTTCAGAAAGGAAGGGAGAGAGAGAAAAAAACATCAATAATGAGAGAGAATCATTGATTAGCTGCCTCCTGCACACCCCTACTAGGGATCAAGCCTGCAACCTGGGCACAGGCCCTTGACCAGAGTCGAACCCGGGATCCTTCAGTCCACAGACCTACACTCTTACCTACTGAGCCAAACCAGCTAGGGTGGGTATTCTTTCTATTTAAAAAATCTGGAAAAAGTGATGATCCAACTTCAGAAAGTGATGTTTCTTAGGTTAAGAATCCCTTTTATTGCACTTAGAATATTGTTGTGCACAGAATGGATGGATGCTTGAGTTGTGGGTTAAAAAAATGTAAACGTAAATTTTCTGTTTACTTTTAATACTTAAATATAAAATTATTTTCTAAAACACTTGAAAAATTAAGAGATTTGATACTAAAAGAAGAATTTAAAATTCCAAAATGTTATTTACATCTGCAAAATCCCTTTTGCCATGCAATGTAGCATATGCACAGGTTTCAGGGGCTAGGTCTTGGACATCTTTAGGGAGGAGGTGGGTGTTACCTATTGCTTGTTACCCTTTAATTCTGTCAATTTTAGCTTTCTTTTATTGAAATTATATTCTTACATCTATGTATATCAGAGTTCCACATGTTTTTATTATAAGATATCCTTATTCTAGTAATATTTAACTTAAGTTTATTTTATTTTATTTTTAATATATTTTTTTGACTTTCTACAGAGAGGAAGTGAGAGGGATAGTTAGAAACATCCATGCGAGAGAGATATCAGCTGCCTCCGGCACGCCCCCAACTGGGGATGTGCCCCCAACCAAGGCACATGCTCCCGACCAGAATTGAACCTGGGACCTTCAGTCCTCAGACTGACGCTCTATCCACTGAACCAAACCAGTCTCGGCTTAAGTTTATTTTAATATTGATATAGCTAGCTATGTTATTTATCTTTTGCCTAGTATTTTCATGTTTATCTTTTTGCCATTTCTTTCACAGTAAACCTTTATATTTATTTCAAACATGTCTCCTATAAATAGTATGTAATTGGGTTTTGCTTTTTTGTTCTGTTTATCAGGTTTTATATTTTAATTAAGGTGCATAATGAATTTGTTGGTAGTTGTCTTTAAATCTACCATCTTGTGATTTGCTTTCTAAATGTCCTTATTCTAAATTCCTGTTTGTTAGAACTTTCCTTTGAGATGATAGAGTAATATTTAATGCCCCATTTTTTCACCTCTAGAAAGCTCTAAACTCTTTTTATATTCTTTAGTAGTTATCCTTTTGTACATGGAGTCTTGCTTAATGACGTCTGCTTATCAAAATAACTATTTGTTATTTCCACCCTCTTATCAGCCAGTGCTAAAAGCTTGAAATTCTTTAACACTTATAACCCCTCTTTTGACATGTATATCATTGTTAAAATGTACTTTATTTTTCTTTATTAAACCCATAGCATATTATTTTGATTGTCTGTACCATATTCATATTTACTACTAGAGGCCCGATGCACAAAATTCTTGTGAGAGACTCGCCCTTGCAGCTATGGCAGTGTGTCTCAGCACTCGCAGCTGTGGTGGCTTGCCTCAGCCCTCACAGCCCCAGCTTCATCTGGAAGGTCATCCGGAAAGATGTCTAGAAGGTCTTTCGGCTTTCAGGTCTAATTAGCAGATTGTGCTTTTATTATTATAGATTTTTGTTCTATATTTTTTCAGCATCTCTTTGTCTTTATGCAAGACAATTTTTCTTTCCTCTAAAGAACTTTTTGCATTTCCTTTATATTGGGTATCCTAATGCTGAATTTTATTCATGTTTTATGTATCTGAAGATGTATTTATATTACTTTTCTTTCTTAAAGACTATTTTGCTAGGTATAGAATTTCAATTTAGAGTTCTTTTTTTTTAACACTTAAAAAAAATTATCCTCTGCCTTTTGTTGAAGTCAAATTTCATTATAAGTATTTCTCCCTTAAATGCAGTCTGACATCCAGCTTCCTTAAATATTTTTTCTTTGTCTTTGGATTTTAGTACTTTAGCTATATTGTGTCTATGAACTTTTATTTCTCCTTCTCTTACTTGGGTTCATAGAACTGTCTGAATTTGTGTCTGAGTATTCTTTCATTAATTTTATAAACTTCTTAATCATTATATCTTCAAATATATGTGTTACTTTTGCTCTCTCCTCTATTTCTGGGACTCCAATTTGATTGCATAGTAACTTTCATAGTCTATGCCTTCTACTCCCCAGCTTTACAGTTTTTACTCTCACTGGATTCTTTTTTACGTATTTTATAGTTGGTTCTTAAAGCCATTGGGTTCTTAATTTCAGTTAAACTCTGTGTCTAAAACGTTAGAAGTCTAAACCCTCTGACCTGTTTCTGTTATCTCCTTTTGCTGGTTTTGTGGCTTTATTTTCATAAATGCATGCTCATTTTTGTTTATCAGACATATATTTGCAGAATTTTTTATAGAAGTACTTTGAGTCTTCTAATAATAATGTCTTCAGGGAGGATTACATTCCCTTCTTCCAGGCTCCGGATGGCATTATCAATCCAAAATCACTTCAATTTTATACATTGAGATCATTTGAAACTGAACTGCTGTTTCTGTAAGGGCCTGCCTACCCCTTCTTTATTCTCTAATAGAAGTCCAGTGCCTCCAACTACCTGCTGATAGCTCTCTTGTGCTATTTGTTGTATTTGTGTGTGTGTGTGTGTGTGTGTGTGTGTGTGTTTTATATTTTGTCCAAATATTTTAGTTGCCTTCCATAGAGAGGTTGGTCTGTTTATTAAGTTCCTTATATTTTTATAGTAAGAAGATAGAGAATTTAGATAGATATATGTAGTTTTTCTTTTGTAAAGCATTGGAACTTACCTAGTTGAGATAGTTGGAAAGAAAATAAGCATTTTTTTCATACCTTTTGGGCCTTAATTTTTTTCCATATAATGTATTCCAGATGTTGAAAAGGAAATATGGTTTTAACACTGAGGTTGAGAAATACTGACCACCTGCTATATGATAGTCATTATTCCTCATTTAGAAATCCATATTTCATTTACAATGTAATTGTGTAGACTATACTTGTCAACAGTACAGCAAAACATTTATTTGGCTATTAATTTCTTATAATAGTATTTTGAAAGGGAAAGACAAGTAAAATGTACATTATATAAAGGCTAGAGGCCCAGTGCATGAAATTCGTGGGGGACGGGGGAGGATGTCTTTCAGCCCAGCCTGCCCCCTCTCCAATATGGGACCCCTTGAGGGATGTTCAGCTGCCCATTTAGGCCTTATCCAGGTAGTATAGGCCTAAATGGACAGTCGGACATCCCTCTTGCAATCCAGGAATGCTGGCTCCCAACTGCTTACCTACCTGCCTTCCTGATTGCCTCTAAGCACTTCTGCCTGCCAGCCTGATCACCCCCAACCATTTCCTTCCCAGTCTGATTGATGCCTAACTGCTCCCCTGCCAGCCTGTTTGTCCCTAATTACCCTACCCTGTGGGCCTGGTCATCCATAACTGCTCTCTCCTGCAGACCTGGTCATCCCTAATTTCTCTCCTCTGCCAGGCTGGTCACCTCTAACTGCCCTCTCTTGCAGGCCTGATCCCTCCTAACTACCCTCCCCTGCTGGCCATCTTGTGTCTACATGGGGGTAGTATCTTTTGACCAATGGGAGCAGTCTTGTGTGTTGGAATGATGGTCAATTTGCATATTACTCTTTTATTAGATAGGATAGAGGCCTGGTGCATGGATGGTGGCAGCCGGTTTGCTCAGAAGGGTGTCCTGGGTCAGGGTGGGTGTTCCCTTGGGGCGTGGGATGGCTTGGGTGACGGACCTGCAGTGATTGGCAGTCTGGCCACGTTCCCCAGCTATCCAGGTGGAGGACTTGGTATTTGGGATTTATTTATCTTCTAAAATTGAAACTTTGTGGCCTGGAGTGGAGCCAAGCCTTCTGCTGGCATAGCCATTGATACTTTGTAGTCTTAAGCGAAGTCCTGGACCTGCCAGGATGTGTGGAAAGCTTGGCTTCCTCCATGCCAGGGGCAACCCAAGCCTCAGTCCCTGGCAGCAGTTATTGAAATTTTGTTGCCTTAAGCGGAGGCCCTCGCCTGCCAGACTTTACAGAAAGCTTGGCTTTCTCCATCGCCTGGGGCAACTCAAGCCTCTCTCCTGCTCTCTCTATGGCCCTTGTCATCTTGGTTGGGTTAATTTGCATGCTCACTCTGATTGGTTGGTGGGTGCGGCTGGTGAGTGTAGCAGAGGATGGTCAATTTGCATATTATTCTTTTATTAGATAGGATGTATTTTCTTTTTAAAAAGTGTATCTGAAGGCAGGTTTTGTTTTTCTTAGTTTCATATTTCATTCACATGATTTTATAGATTAACTATTTGCTTAGTATGTCTTGCCTATTCCATGAATAATTTGTGTTGTCTACATTATAAGTAGAATCAAAGGTGAATAATGGGCAAGGTGTGTAAATTGAGGCCCCTTAGAAATATTTGTTTTTCCAAGTCTTAGAATATTGAAGTACCACATTTTAAAAAGTAAAATAGTGCAATGTACATTTGCATTTCTACAGACATGAGGCAATACCCAGATAGCATATATTGCTAAAATTATACTATACTATAAATGATAATCTTAACAGGTTTTACAAGTTAAATTGAAGTTAACTTAAGCAAAACATGAGTCAGTTATGTCTCATTCATCTTAAGCTTACACATGTATCACTGACGTTTTTCCATACTTTTATAAACAGGTAATGTCAAGTGATTTTGTTGTTAAATTTCCAAGATACTAAACGCTATAAGATTTTTTTCCCTCTGCTTTAGGGACTTTTAGATAATATTTACTAGCTCAACTGAATTCATTGTTTTTAAAACACATGGCATTTTTAAAAGTCTGATGAGATTAACCATAATTAATTTACTTTGTGCTCTATTAGCATTTAGGTTGTTTAATACATTTTTATTTTAATATTATGCTAATATGTATTTTCATCCTGCTGCTCATATCTGATTATTTCCTTTTTTTTTTGAAACTATTTATTAAATTCATTTTATTTAAAAGCTTACTGATAAAAAAAAAATACTCAAATTTATACAGAATTTGTAACAGTAGTCCATTGAGCATCTGTGTACCTCTCTTTATATTTACCAATTTTCATCTTTTGGCCACATTTAGTATATCATCTATCTCCTTCCTTATCTCTAATATATTTTTTCCTTTTGGCTGAATGTTTAAGAGTAGATTATAGACATCATGATCCATTATCTATAGTAATAAAAGCATAATATGCTAATTAGACTGGACGTCCTTCCTGGTGACCTTCCGGATGAAGCTGGGACTGTGAGGGAAATTTGGAACCTAGGTGCCTACTGACAGCCGGAAGGAAACCCGGGTCCTGGGTGCTGGAGGGAAGCCCAGGTTCCGGGTGCCAGAGGGAAGCCGGTGCTGGCAGCTGGGGGAAGGAAGGCCTGCTCTTGCATGAATTTTATGCATTAGGTCTCTAGTTCCTTAATAATTCAGCATGAATCTCCTAAGAACAAGAAAATATTCTGACATGTCCATAGTGCAATTAACAGACTCAGGAACTTTAACATTAATCTATTAATTATATCTAACACACTGAACATACCCTAATATTGCCAATTGTCCCAATAGTGTCTTTTAAATTGCTTTTCAAGTGAGAATCCAATCCAGGATAATGCATTTTATTACTTGCGTGTCTTTGTAGCAGCTTTAATCCATGAACAATTCTTCAGCTTTGTATCTCATGACACCTATATTTTTAGTAGAGTATATGGATTTATCTTATTGCTTTAGCACAATTAGTTCTGACTGTGTATTTTTGGCTAGAATTCTACATGAATAATATTTTGTCCTTCCGAATACAACACATTAGGGGGAGATAAAGTCAATGACTTCTATTCTTTATGTGTTAATTGGACATATTCAATCAAGGTACACCTCAGACAAATACATTAACAAATAGCATATTTTGAGCTATTTTGAGATTATGTAAATATCCTTTTTCCCATAAAAGTTTAACTGATATTTCTATAGTTATAGAAAATTCTTGCCTGAATCAAGAATGTGAAAATGGTTGCATTGAGATTTTTAAAATCTGTTATTCACACACATGCTTCTGTTTGTTTATTAATATATTTAGATGATCACTATAAATTTATATTCAATAGGCTACAACCCGCTATATTTGCTATACTATTCTAACTTGAAATTGTGCCAAAATAGGACAGTCCGAACAACCTTAAGCTACCTTCTCCTCTGCCTTCCTCCCCCGTATTTTTTTTTTTACTATTTTCTTGCATAAAATAATATATTTCTTAAATTTCAGGCTTATTCTATACTTTCCCTATGCCAGCCTTAAAATCAACATTTCTTTCAAATTCCCAGTTTCATTAAGTAGAGAATGATTTTGAATTTTTTATTAAGGTATTACATGTGTACATATCTTTTCATTGCACACCCCCTCCCCCTTCCACACCACTCCCATACATCCCCTCACTCCCCAGTGTCTTGTGTTATGGTTATATGCCTGCATATAAATCTTTCCTTTGGTCTCTTATCTCCCCTAACTCTTCCTAACCTTCCCACTGTAATTTGAAACTATGTTCCATGCTTTTTTGCATCTGTAACTATCTTTTTATTCATCAGTTTATAATGTTCTTTATTATCCACAAATGAGTCAGATGATATGGGGTTTCTCCTTCATTAACTGGCTTATTTCACTTAGCATAATGCTCTCCAGTTCCATCCAGGTTGCTGCAAATGGTAAGAATTCCTTCTTTTTTATTGCAGCATAGAATTCCATTGTGTAAATGTACCATAGTTTTCTGATCCACTCATCTGCTGATGGGCACCTTAGGCTGTTTCCAAATATTAGCTATTGTAAATTGTGCTGCTATGAATATAGGGGTGCATATATCCTTTCTGATTGGTGTTTCTAGTTTCTTGGGATATATTCCTAGGAGTGAGATTGCTGGGTCAAAGGGGAGTTCCATTTTTAGTTTTTGAGGAAACTCCATACTGTTCTCCACAGCGGCTGCACCAGTCTGCATTCCCAACAGCAGTGTACAAGGGTTCCTTTTTCTCCACATCTTCACCAGCACTTGTCCTTTGTTGATGATAGCCATTCTGAGATGTGTGAGATGGTACTGCATTGTCGTTTTCATTTGCATCTCTCAGATAATTAATGACCTTGGGCATGTTTTCATATGTCTCTTGGCCTTCCTTCTGTCTTCTTTCAGAAAGATTCTTACCCATTTTTTTATTGGATCATTTATCTTCCTTTCATTAAGTTGTATAAGTTCCCTATAGATGTTGGAGAATACAACTTTATCAGTGATAACATTTTCAAATATGTTCTCCCATATAGTGGGCTTTCTTATTGTTTTATTGTTGGTTTCTTTTGTTGTGAAAAACATTTTTATTTTGATGTAGTCCCATTTGTTTATTTTCTCTTTAGATTTCATTGCCCTAGGAGCAGTATCAGTGAAGATGTTTCTTCAGCATATGTCTGATATTTCTCTGCCTGTGAATTCTTATAGTATTTTTATGGTTTCCCTTCTTATGTTTAAATCCTAAATCCATTTTGAGTTTTTTTTTTTTTTTTTTTTTTTTTTTTTTTTTTTTTTTTTTTTTTTTTTTTTTTTTTTTTTTTTTTTTTTTTTTTTTTTTTTTTTTTTTTTTTTTTTTTTTTTTTTTTTTTTTTTTTTTTTTTTTTTTTTGTATGATGTAAGTTGGTGGTCTAGTTTCATTTTTTTTGCATTTATCTGTCCAATTTTCCCAATACCATTTATTGAAGAGACTTTCTTGACTCCATTGTATACTCATACTTCCTTTGTCAAATGTTAATTGAGCATAGTGGTTTTGGTCGATATCTGAATTCTCTATTCTATTTCATTGGTCTATATGTCTGTTCTTATGCCAATAGCAGGCTGTTTTGAGAACAGTAGCTTTGTAATACAGCTTGAAATTTGGCATTGAAATCTCACCTACTTTGTTCTTTTTTCTCCAGATTGCTATAGCTATTTGGGGTCTTTTTTTTGTTCTACATGAATCTTTTTAGATTTCTTTCTAGTTCTATGAAATATGCCATTGGTATTTTTATGAGGACAGCATCGAATCTATAGATTGCTTTGGGTAGTATGGACATTTTGATGATATTGATTCTCCCAATCCATGAGCATGGTATGCTTTTCCATCTGTTTACGTCTTCCTCTATCTCTTTTTTAAATGTGCTGTAGTTTTCCGAGTATAGTTCTTTTACTTTCTTAGTTAAGTTTATTCCTAGGTATCTTAATTTTTTTTTTTTTTTTTTTTTTTTTTTTTTTTTTTTTTTTTTTTTTTTTTTTTTTTTTTTTTTGGTGCAAAGGTAAATGGGATGGCTTTTTAGTCTCTCTTTCTGTAAGTTCACTATTGGTGTATAGAAATGCCATAGATTTCTTAACGTTCATTTTGTATTCTGCTACATTGCCAAATTTATTTCTTAAGTCTATTAGTTTTTGATGGAGCCTTTCGGGTTTTTTATGTCGGGTATCATGTCATCTGCAAATAAGGATAGCTTTACTTCTTCTTTTCCAATTTGCATGCCTTTTATTTCTTCTTGTCTGATTGCAATAGCTAGTACTTCTAGTACTATGTAGAACAGGAGTAGTGAGAGTGGGCATTCCTGTCTTATTGCTATTCTTATTGGAAATGGTTTTAGTTTTTGCCCATTGAATATGATGTTAGCTGTGGGTTTATCATACTTATATAGTTTTTATTATGTTGAGGCATGATTCTTCTATTCCCACCTCGCTGAGAGTTTTTATCAAGAAGGGTGCTAGATTTTGTCAAATGCTTTTTCTGCACCAATTGATATGATTATGTGATTTTTATCTCTCAATTTGTTTAGGTGACGTATCACATTTATTATTTGCGGATATTGCACCATTCTTATATTCCTGGGATAAATCCTACTTGGTCATGGTGCATGATCTTTTTGATGTACTGCTGAATCCAATTTGCTAGAATGTTGTTGAGGATTTTGGTATCTTTGTTCATGAGAGATATTGGTCTGTAATTCTCTTTCATTGTGTTTTCTTTATCTGATTTGGTATTAGGGTGATGCTGTTTTCATAGAAGGTGCTTAAAAGTGTTCCTTCTTCTCGTGAATTTTTTGGAATGGTCTGAGGAGGATAGGTTTTAGTTCTACCTGAATGTTTAGTAAAACTCCCCTGTGTAGCCGTCTGGCCCCTGGCTTTTGTTTGCTGAAAGCTTTTGGATGATTTCCTCAATTTCTTCCATAGTTATTGGCCTATTAAGATGTTTAGGTTCTTTCTGATTGAGTTTTGGAAGGTTATATTTTTCTAGAAATATGTCCATTTCCTCCAGATTGTCCAGTTGTTGAAATAGAGTTGTTCATAGTATTTTTTAACAATCTTTTGTATTTCGGTGGGATCTGTTTTTATTTCTCCTCTTTCATTTCTGATTTTGTTCATTTAAATCCTCTCTCTTTGCTTCTTGGTGAGCCTACCTAGAGGTTCATCAATCTTTTTTATCCTTTCAAAGAACCAGCTCTTAATTTTGTTGATCTTTTGGAGTGTTTCTTTGGTGTCTGTGTCATTTATCTCCCCTTTGATCTTTACTATTTCTTTCCTTCTGCTTTCACTGGGCTTTGTTTGTTGCTCTCTTCCTAGCTCTTTGAGTTGTAGGGTAGGTAATATATTACTAATGTTTCTTGTTTTTTAGTAGAGCAATGCTCTTCCCTCTCAAGACTGCTTTCTCTGTGTCCCATAGATTTTGGATTGTTGTGTTTTCATTGTCATTTGTTGCCATGATGTTTTTTATTTCTTCTTTGATCTCTCTGGTAACACAGTCATAGTTTAATAGCATGCTGTTTAGTCTCTATGTGTTTGATTTCCTTGGATTGTTTTTATTATAGTTGATTTCCAATTTTATGCCACTGTGATCTGAGAAGATACTTGATACTATTTCCATCTTCTTGAAGTTGAAGAGACTTTGCCTATGACCCAATATATGGTCTGTCTTTGAAAATGACCCATGTACCCTTGAGAAGAATGTATATTTTTGTGGCTTTGGGGTGAAATGTTCTGAGGATGTCAGTTAATTCTATCTGGTCTAGTGAGTCATTTAGGCTTGATGTTTCTTAGCAATCCAAAGCAAGGATCTGAAGAGGAAAAAGCGTAAGTGCGTGAACTCCGGAGATGCACACAAGTCTGCACAGTCCCTTTTTTCCCCCTGGTGTCCATTCAGCCGGCACTCTTCTAAAACTTCCAGGCTATCCTGCGTCAGAATCAAAATGGGTTGATTAGTAGAGATCCCCTCTGTTAGCAGCTCTGAGGATTCCCTTCCTCATATTCACGGATCACACCAGTCCCAACAGCCACGGATTTCTCTAGGTGCAGACTTCCACTGGTCCTCCAGCTCCCGCAGTGTACTCATTTCTCTGTCCTGCTGGGACCAGAGACCTCACCTCATCCCAGCGAAATCCGATCTCTCTGTGATGGAGTATAAAGCTCCTCTGAATCTGCATGCTTGCACCAATTGTGAACTTGTGTTCTGGAGTTTGCAGATGTTCAGTGGGTGCTTCAGATGTAGATTTTCAGGCTTCCTATACCATCTGCTTTCCCCTTCAAAATGGCGTTATCTCTGCATCTGATCTGGTAGATCCAGGAGGGAACCCAGCTGCAGTGGGGGCTGCCCGGTCAGCGGAGCTCTGTCCAGCAGTCCCCCACCTTCTCCTAGAATATAACTGTCCCTTAACTCGCCAACAAACACTCCCCGTGCAGCCCTCAGCTGTTCTTTCTATCTGCTCCAGTACAACGCTCTGAACACATCCATCTTTCCCGCCACCAATTTTCCCCCCCATGTCTGATTATTTCCATGATAAATTCCTGTAAGTGGAATTTCTGGCTCACGAAATATGTACATTTTTTAAAAGTTTATAATATATAAAGCCAAGTTATACCCCTTGCCTGCATGTGATTATACCAATTTGAATTCCCATTAGCAGTTCTATAGGAAAATATGCTTTTTTCTTTTTCTTTTTTTTTAAGAAAATAATTTTCAAACACCCATAGAAATCAAAAAAATACTATAATGAGCCCATGTACTCATCATCTAACTTTAGAAATACTCTAATATCTAATCTTGAAAATACCATCTGCTTTCCTCCACCCCATATACAACAAGCACACTGGAATATTTTGAAAGAAATCTCAGATGCTATATCATTTCTTCCATGTACATCTTTTGAAAGAAATCTCAGATGCTATATCATTTCTTCCATGTACATCTCTAAAAGAAAACACAATGCCTTCTTCATACCTAATGTCATCTATTCAGTGTTCACATTTCCCTCACTGTCTCTTAAATGATTTCTTCTTACAGTTTCTTACCTATCAATCATCAAACAAAGCCCGAACTTTGCTTGATATATCTATTAATCTTACTAAATCTGGGGGTCTCTCCCTCTTTTGTCTTTGCTAATTACGCATTGATCCTTTATTGGTTTAATAGTCATTTTATTATCTTTTTTATATTTTTCCTTTGACCACTAATATAGTTCAAATATTTACTTTTTTTTTTTTTTTCAGCTATTTAAGGATCTGTTTTGGTTTCTGTGAGGGTCCTAGCCATCATTTGAAAATTTTTCTAGCATAATCATCTTTTGTAAAAGTGGTTACTTATAATAAGAGCCTAAGATAGATGTATTTATTCATTCCTTCAATAGGTGTTTGCTTTGTACATTCTTGGAATGATAAGAAAGATATGTAACTGATATGAAGGAGAAGAGAAGGGAAGTAGACAGTGATGAGATCATTGGGATAATGGGGAAGAAGGAAGGAAGATTACTTAACTTACAATCTTGAGAGTCATTGTAAGGACTTGGGCTTCTGGACAAAACAACTGTTCCAGACTGTGACATGATCTGAAAAAATTTCCCTTTGGCTACTGTGTTGCAAATAGATTTGTAAATCTATTCTTATGGCAAGAGCTGAAACAGTTAGGAGACTACTGCAATAATCCAAGTGAAAGATGGTGGTGGTTCAGACCTGGTTGGTTAGCAATGGGAGTCATGAGAAGTAGTTAGATTCTAATATATTTTGAAGGTAGAGCCAACAGAATTTCCTGACAAATTGGATTTGGAATGTGAGAGAAAGAAAGGTCAAGGATGACTAAGATTTTTTAACATAGCAACTGAAAGAATCAAGTCATCTTAAAAGAGATGGGGAAGACTTCGGGTAGAACAAATTTATAGAGTGGAGGTGGTAAAAGATTAGATGTTCATTTTGAAGCATTTTAATTTTGTCTCAGATTCATCCAGGTGGAGACATCATGTAAGCAGTTGAATAGAAGAATCTGGAGTTCAGGGGAGAAGTCTAAATTGAAATATAAATTTGAGGATTGTTAACATTTAGATGATATTTAAAGGCATAGGGCAGGATGAGATCATCAAAGATATTAACTCTTTCCTGTAAGATGCATGTTGCAAATATATTCTTCAAATTTATCAGTTCTCTTCAGGTTTATCATTTACTCTTACCTTTGTTTGAGATACCCATTTTAAAAACTTTTATGTAATAAAATTGGTCTTTTTTTTTTCTTTCTCTGCCATCAAAATCGTTTTCTTCTAATTTATTTTAAAATAACAGGCAAGGATCTAACTTAATTTTTTCTAAAAAGCCTGTCATTCTTGTGTAATATATTGTCTATGCCACCTTTGTTTTACATATAGTAAGTAGTATATATAGTTCTGTTTATTGGATTTCTATCATTAATAATATATAATTCTTATATAGCAGTGCTAATTTCCCTTTATTATTCTTTGTTTTTAAGATGTTCTTGGCTGTCTCTGACCAAGAAATGAATCTTACAATGATTTTTTTCCAATTCCAGGGAAATAAAATATTTTCAAGAATCTATACATTGATTTTGTTTTCACATTTTTCCATGTCATATATATCCACACTCTAGAATAGTTTGTCTTTCCATATTCATATCTTCTTGTGTGTGCCTCAGCAAAGTTTTAAATTTTCTTCACATGGTTAGTATACACTTGTTATTAAATATATCCCTCAACATAATGTTTTATATTTTTGCTATGTGGACTACTTTTACTTTTTTATTTAATAAGCCTATATTCGTAAGTTGAAGCTTTTTTTAATTTTGTTCATTTTACCAATGGCAGTACTTGATTTTGGGATAGAAATTTGACTTGAGATCTTTGCCTACAAACTACATATCTGTTGACGTGGAGTAAAACATGAACCTATTTTGGGTCTGGAAAACAGAAAGTGTACTCGCTCACTGAGTGCCCTGCAGGATGGGGTGCTGGCAGCAAGATTTATTTATGGAACTGATAAGATTTCTGACATTAAATGAAAAGTCAAGATTTCCTCGTTATCCATCTGGAAACTCACATTTAGTAATATTTCTGTCTCTAGCCTTTCCTTTTCCAAAATTTTGCACCCCATGCCAGTGGTTTTATCTTGAAGTACAATAAAAGTAAAGATACAAGAGAGCAATAATACAGATATTCTGATTGAATATAGAGTACTGGCTGAAGTTTAATTTCCTCTAAAATTACTTGAGTAGAAAGAAATTTCATTTTAAAAAATAGGATACCTCTATTCTAATTCTTTACTGTAATAAATATGAAGCATCAAAATCTGTTTATATAAAGGAAATACTCCATATATTTTCTAATTTGTCGACAAAGTGTAATCATTACCAATAACAGTAGTCATGCTTGTAGCCCCAAATATATTTCATTTGGACGCTTGTTTTGTGCACAGGATTATGTTCTTCTATTTGTCTGTAACTACAGATGTTACTGTAAATTAAAAGGTTCTTTGCATTGCCTTTTTATTTTTACATTTCATCTTAAACATGAATACTAGGAAAATGAGATTGAGAGAAAAACATAGTATCTGCTATTTTCCACAGGGATGGGTATCAAGAAGTTATGGTTGATTTATTACTCAGAGTGCTGGATTAATTTAAGGAACTGTTACATAATTTTTAACACATGGGGAAACGTATTCTTTTCATAATATTTGTAAGTAACTGATATTATCTGTATAGACATTAATGCTACAATAACATAATAGTGTCTTATGAATGCATTATAAGATGTATTAGTTTGGTTAATCCAGTAGTAACTTGAGGTTATATATCTTTTAAATAGTTAAAATTTATTCACTTGTGTCATTTGCAACTATGAATTCCATGAGTCACAAGGCTGTTAAAAAAAATTCAGATTTATGATTAGTATAATAATTGTATCAATCATTTGTAGCCCAGAAGTGTTTATTGAAATGCATATATTAATATTTGATTTCACTTTAGAACTTCGCCAACTAATTTTAATTTAGCAGTTTCCCAAAATACCATCTTACGCACATATTAACATGAGTGCTAGCAAAAGAAAAATCCTTGCCATTATGTTGTACCAAACCTCAATTAGATCTTATCCCATTCATCAGTGTCTCCCTGTCATGAACCCTACTTTGCAGTCTCTGACTCATGTTTGCTAAGTACTGCATTCTGCTTCTTATACTAACATACAGTTCTGTAAATCTTTTAGGTTTTACAGTCTTAAGCTTTTGATAAATTAGTTCCTCTGGGTAAAATCATTCAGAACACATGATATGGGACATCAAAAAGATGACCCCACAAGACCTGCCCATTTTTTTAAGAGGGATTTTTAACTCATTGATGATAAATTATCTCGTCTCTTTATTTAAAGGAACCATCTGTAGAGTATTTCAGAAAGCTAAAAAGTAATTCAGACCCAGTCTACCTAAGAAACCACATGAACTTGCCAGTTAATATTTGTATTTATAGAATGATATTTCTTAAATTCAATTTATTTGAATATATATTGAGATAATTTAATGTAGGAAATGAATAACTATGGTGATGTCTACACTGGTTTCTATTTCTTTTTTCTGTCCTTTAAAAATCTACCTTTCTAACTAAAATGATCTCCCTAATGGAGTGCAGACCCATTACAAAAAGGACCTTCAAAGGTTTTCCCAGTCCTTTGTCCTGATTCAGACTCATTTCCATATGGCACTTGGTGTTCCCACCTTCTCTTAGACATGCTTTCTATATCTTGCCTCTGTACTTTCTAGGCTTTTCCCTTAATCTTGAGTACTGTTTCCTCTAGCTCCATCCACATAGTAGTCTATTTAAAAACCCTAATCCTCATTCATAGTCCAATTTAGATAGTAACTCCTTTATGAAACCTTCTTTGATGAGTCCTCTCCCCTTTGCCCACACACACTCCTTGGCATTTCCATTGTAATTTTTACTCCCTTGTTATAACATACCTCCCCTCTCCCCAACAAAACTGTAACTTAATTGACTGCTAGAAACATTTTTTTCAATAATTTGTTAAGTTTATTGCTCCTATCTCTAATATTTTAACTTTTATCTTAACAATAAATTTCATTTATTATAATTTGAAAAAAGTCATGCCAAAAAAATGCCTTTCATTTTTAGTAATGTTTTATTTTAATAGCTTATTGAACATTTTTTTGCATAAGCATGCATATGTAGTTTGATTTTTAAAAAATTGAGATGCCACACATATAGCTTTTTTTACTGAACTACTTGATTTTTGTATCAAATAAGAATTTAACTAATTATAAATAATCTATATTATATTTAACCTTTTACTAATGAACATTCAGGGTTTTTTCATCTTATTATTATAAGAACACTTTAGTAAAGTGTGTGTGTATTTTACAACTTATGTTAAGTATTTCTGTAGGCTAACCTAAATCAAAGGCATTTGGTATGCATTGTCAAACTATTCTTCAGAAGTGCTGTAATTGTACAGTCTACCAACATTAATGCATAATTATGGTGAACATTTTTTTCTGTGCTTTTGTTTGTTGTAGTTTGCTCTGAGTTAATTACCTGTTGTTTGCTTTTGCTTTAGTTTTCTGCTTTGTTTGGTTGTTTTGGGTGTTTATTTTTCTTATTTATTTCATAAGAGTTCTTTCCAGATTGATAGATATCTGACCACACACACAACATGTAGACATAGACATACATATATACACATATAAGAGCTCTAAGCCATTTGCCATATATAGTACCTTTTTTTTTTCATGATGCTTAATTTTCTGTAACCTTATTTAAATGAAAAGCTTATCCATATTTTGTGCACATTTATGTTCTCTTTCCAGTAATAGGATCATTAGCATCTCATTTTGGGGGAGATGAAAGGATACATTGCCTTCTATTTATATTTTCAGTCTGTAAAGAAAATTTTACATTTTTAAGTCTTCAATATAATTAAGTGCATTATTACCTCGTATTACTTGGTTTCTTTGTCTGACTTTCCGTGGTAAATTAACAAGAGACTTCAATGCTGCCATTGAATATGATTGATATTATAACTGTAAACATGTCACTTTCTTGCTGTGAGCAACAAATTATAAAGGAAGAAAGTTAATTTAAATGGCTGTTAAGATCATCTAGTACAAATTCTGGTTCTGTGACTTTCCTGGTGGTCTATAATTTGTCAGGAATTAGGACTACCATTTTAAAGTGGGAATTCAATAAAAAATATGGATTGCTAAAGTAGGTAAGGGTTTATATTACTTGGGCCTTTCTTTTTTGTTACTAGGTAACACTGATGTGGAAGTTTTCCTCTGTAACATTATTTGGATGTGACTTGTTAATAATTTGATTTAAGTCAGTTCTAATAATAATTAAAAGAAAATATTTCAAAGTAAAACATATATTGATGTTTCTTAAGATTTCCTTTATGAAAATAGACACAAAACCACTCTGTTTTTTCTACTTTCTATTGAGATATGTGCTGCATGACTTACAACAACCTTCTAATGTTTACCTAATATTTCTAAGACTACTATTTATCTTAGCAAGGTTGTGTAAGAAGTGGCATATGTGTCAAATAATATTACATATATGCTTATATTGATGTATGTAACATTTAATCACAGCATCTATTTTAGAATAATTTTTATAATAAATAAAAGTGAAAGTTATTTTTTATTGTTTAAAATATTAATATGTTAGTACATATATCTCTTTTTTCCCCCCTCATTGACCTTCCCCCAAGCCATCCCACCCTCCCAGTGTCTTGTGTCCATTGGTTTTGCTTAAATGCATGCATACAATTCCTTTGGTTGATATATTTCCCTCCCTCCCCAACATTCCCCCACCTTAATGCTGTAATTTCACACTCTGTCTGGTGCTTTACTGCTTCTGTATCATTTTATTCATCAGGTTATAATGTTATTTACTTTCCATAAATGTGTGAAATCATATGGTATTTTTATTTCATTGCCTGGCTTATTTCACTTAACATATTCCTCTCCAGTTCCGTCCGAACTGCTGCAAATGATAAGAATTTTCCTTTTTTATAGTAGCATTCCATTGTACAAATGTACTATAGTTTTCTAATCCACTCATCTGCTGATGGACCTTTAGGCTGTTTGCACCTATGAACATTTGGGTTGTATATATCCTTTCTGATTGGTGTTTCTAGTTACTTGGGATAAATTCCTAGGAGTGAGATTACCAGGTCAAATGGGAGCTCTATTTTTAGTTTTTTGAGGAAACTCCATACTGTTCTCCACAGTGGTTACACTAGTCTGCATTCCCACCAACAGTGCACGAGGGTTCCTTTTTCTCTGCATCCTCGCCAACACTTGTCATTTCTTGTTTTGTTGTTGGTTGCCATTCTGACAGGTGTGATAGTACCACATTATCGTTTTGATTTGCATCTCTTGAATAATTAGTGACTTTGAGCATGTTTTCATATATCTCTTGGCCTTCCTTCTGTCTTCTTTCAAAAAGATTCTATTTAGGTTCTTTGCCCATTTTGTTATTGGATCACTTATTTTCCTTTTATTCAGTTTTCTAAGTTCCTTGTAGATGTTGGAGATTAAAGCTTTATCAGTGATAACATTTGCAAATGTGTTCTCCCAAACAATGGGCTTTCTTGTTGTTTTGTTGTTGGTTTCTTTTGCTGTGAAAAACATTTCTATTTTGATGTAGTCCCATTTGTTTATTTTCTCTTTAGATTCCATTGCTCTAGGAGCGGTATGAGTTAAGAAATTGCATCAGCATATGTCTGAGATTTCTCTGCCTATAGATTCCTCTAGTATTTTTATGATTTCCCTTCTTATGGTTAAGTCCTGTATCCATTTGGAGTTTATTTTTGTGTATGGTGTAAGTTGGTGGTATAGTTTCATTTTCTTGCATGTATCTGTAGAATTTTCCCAACACCATTTATTGAAGAGGCTGTCTTGACTACATTGTATGTTCATGCCTCCTTTGTCAAATATTAATTGAGCATAGTGGTTTGGAAGGATATCTGGATTTTCTATTCTGTTCCATTTGTCTATGTATCTGTTCTTGTGCCAGTCTGTTTTGAGAACACTGGCTTTGTAATACAGTTTGGAATCTGGTATTGAGATCCCACCTACTTTATTCTTCTGTCTTTGGATTGCTGTGGCTATTCTCAGTCTTTTTGTTCCAGATGAATATTTGAAGAATTCTTTCTAGGTCTGTGAAATACGTCATTGGTATTTTAATGGGTACTGCATTGAATCTATATATTGCTTTGGGCAGTATGGACATTTTAATGATGTTGATTCTCTTAGGCCATGAGCATGCTATGCTCTTCCATCTGTTTATGTCTTTATCTTTTTTCCTTGTCCTGTAGTTTTCCACATGTAGGTCTTTTATCTCCTTGATTAACTTTATTCCTAGGTATCTTAAGTTTTTTGGTGCTATGGTTAATGGGATTGCTTTTTTAGCTCTCTTTCCGTAAGTTCACTTTTGGTATATAGAAATGCCATAGATTTCTTGGCATTCATTTTGTATCTTGCTACATTGCCGTATTCATTTATTAGTCTATTAGTTTTTTGATGGAGTCTTTCAGGGTTTTTTATGTAAAATATCATGACATCTGTAAATAAGGACTGGTTTACTTTTTCTTTTCCAATTTAGATGCCTTTTATTTCTTCTTCTTGTCTAATTGCATGGCTAATACTTCCAGTACTAGGTCGAACAGGAGTGGTTAGAGTGGGCATCTCTGTCTTGTTCCTGTTCATAGTGGAAATGGTTTTAGTTTTTGCCCATTGAGTATGATGTTAGCTATGGGTTTATTATATATGGCTTATATTATGTTGAGGTATAATCCTTCTCCTCCCATCTTATTGAGAGTTTTTATTAAGAAAGGGTGTTGGATTTTGTCAAATGCTTTTTGTGCATCAATTGATATGACTGTGATTTTTATCTCTCAGTTTGTTTATATCATGTATCACATTTATTGATTTGCAGATATTGTGCCATCCTTGCATTCCTGGGATAAATTCTAATTGGTTGTTGTGTATGATCTTTCTGATATACTTCTGGATCTGATTTGCTAAAATTTTGTTGAGCATTTTGGCATCCATATTCATGTCGGATATTGGTCTGTAATTCTCTTTCATTGTGTTGTCTTTATCTGTCTTCATAGAATGAGCTTGGAAGTATTCCCTCCTCTTGAATTTTTTGGAATAGTCTGAGGAGGATAGGTTTTAATTCTTCCTTGAATGTTTGGTAAAACTCCCCTGTGATGCCCTCTGGTCCCTGGCTTTTGTTTGCTAGGAGCTTTTTGATGACTGCTTGAATTTCTTCCATAGTTATTGGCCTAGTGAGTTGTTTAGATTCTTTTGGAAGGTTATATTTTTCTAGGAATATGTCCATTTCCTCCATGTTGTCCAGTTTGTTGGAATAGAGTTGTTCATAATATTTTTTAACCATCCTTTGTATTTTAGTGGGGTCTATTGTTATTTCTGTTCTTTCATTTCTATTTTGTTTATTTGAATCCACTCTCTTTGCTTCTTGGTGACCCTGGCTACAGATTCATCAATTTTGTTTATCCTTCAAAGAACCAGCTCTTGGTTTTGATGATCTTTTGTATTGTTCTTTTGGTCTCAATGTCGTTTATCTCTACTCTGATCTTTATTATTTCGTTCCTTCTGCTTACACTGGGCCTTTCTTCTTGCTCTCTTTCTAACTGTTTTGAGTTGTAGACTTAGGTTATTTATTATCATTGTTTCATGTTTTTTGCAAGTAGGCTTGTAGAGCATGAACTTTCCTCTCAAGACTGCTTTCTCTGTGTCCCATAGATTTTGGATTGTTGTGTTTTCATTGTCATTTGTTGCCATGATATTTTTTATTTCTTCTTTGATCTCTCTGGTAATACAGTCATAGTTTAATAGCATGCTGTTTAGTCTCTATGTATTTGATTTCTTTGGATTGTTTTTATTGTAGTTGATTTCCAGTTTTATGCCATTGTGATCTGAGAAAATGCTTGATATGATTTCTATCTTCTTGAATTTGAAGAGACTTTGCCTATGACCATGTGCACTTGAGAAGAATATAAATTTTGTGGCTTTGGGGAGAATGTTCTGAAAATGTCAGTCAATTCCATTTGGTCTAGTGAGTCATTTAAAATTGATGTTTCTTTATGGATTTTTTGTATAGAGGATTTGTCCAAAGGTGATAGTGGGGTATTAAAGTCTCCTACTATGATTGTATTGCTGTCAGCCTCTCTCTTGATATCCTCCAGGACTTTTTTTATGTATTTGGGTGCTCCTGTATTGGCTACATGTGTGTTTACCAGAGTTATTTCTTCTTGTTGGATTGCTACCCCAGCTTTTTTTTTTTTCTTCTTTCTTTCTTTTTTCATTTCCATTCGCCTGAAAAACCTTTTTCCATCCCTTCACCTTCAGTCCGTGTGCGTCTTTTTTCCTCAGGTGGGTTTCTTGTAGAGAGCAAACATATGGGTTGTGTTCTTTTATCCAGTCCATTATCCTATGTCTTTTTATTGGGGCATTTAATCCATTTACATTTATAGTTGTTACTGATAGGTGCTTATCTGTCGCTATTTTTATTCTTTACCACTGTGTTCCTTCTTCGCTTCCTATTTCTTTTTTTTTTACAACAGACCCTTTCGCATTTCTTGCATTGCCTGTTTTGTGGTAATAAATTCCCTTAGTCCTTTTTTGTCTGTGAAGCTCCTGATATCACCTTCAATTTTGATTGATAACCTTGCTGGGTAAAGTACTCTTTGATTCAAACCCATTTTTTGCATGACTTTGAATATTTCATAACATTCCCTTCTGGCCTGATGAGTTTCTGTTGAGGAATTAGTCACTAGTCTGATGGGGATTCTTTTGTAGGTAACTTTCTGTCTCTCTCTGGCTTCTTTTAAGATTCTTAATTTGTCATTGGTTGTTGC
>PVJN01033935.1:0-23086 GCA_004026805.1 Lasiurus borealis | reverse complement strand
CAACCACAACCCTAGCCATGTCCCTAAAGGGTGGTGGTCTTTTTGGTGGGGTATTAAGTAATCTCCTCTGGGAATGCCCCTCATAATAACCTTGCAGTGACCATCAATGGGGGTTGTTTCTAGGTCACAGTCTCTGTGAAGGGGCAGGAAGTACGCTTGGAGAAGATGACACCTCTGAAATCATCACGGGAGTTATTAAGTGTTCCGCAGGAGTCAGTGGAACCTCAGTCCAGGGGTGTACCCAAGAAAAAGAGGGCAAGAAGCCCAGTCCTGGGACCACAGGAGCAGATGAACACAAAGGAGAAGCTCAGACCTTTTCAAAGGAGCGGTGAGGAGTAGATTCATATGGGAAGATAGGATGCCATTCTAAGTTGGGAAGTGGGGTTTGGGAATAGTGAGTGGGAAAGGGATTTCAGGAATGAGTGGTAATGATAGAGTATGTGGTGTTGGTTACCTCCTGAAGGCAGATAGTTTAGCTCTCTACTGCAGAAAGTATTCTTTTATTTCCTCTTTGGATAAGTCTGTCAAAGCATGATTCCCTAGTTTTTGTCAGAACTTTGAACGAATTTATTTCCTCTTGGTAATGATGATACTAGGTCAGTATTTCCTAGATAAAATGTATTTTCTATACTTGAAGGTACATCTTCCTTTTAATCATTTTCCTTTTCCAAAATAAACTGAATTTTTTTTCTTTAAGCTTTTCCTCAGAAGCTCCATTATTCTGACATACTAAGTTTTTGTTACTTTCCCTTGGAAACTTTAAGTTCTACAGATATGTTAATTATGGAGAACTAATTATGTGTATTATTCTAATAACGATCTGATAGGTTGAGGCAGAGTAAGAATTTTACTTCAGAATTTCACTATTTTCTTTCAGTATAGCTCAACTAATTACTTAATGTTATTGTTCACTTGGTAATTCCTAGGACTCTCATAGCCTTTCCCATTGTCTTTGAGTGTAGTACTTACTCTTGTATATGATTTTATAGAGCTTGTTTTTCTTCTTTGTACTCTGTAAAATTCCATGTTGTATGATTTTTTCCTTGATCATTTCTTTAACTTGTTGAGGTTGTTCTGAATTCTGATTTTATCATTCAAGATGCTAGACTTCTCAGCTAGCCCTCTCTGGTCTCTACACCAGAGATGCAATCCCTCAACCCACCCACATAGGCTTGTAGAATTAATCAGTTTGTGAACAATTACCATGTGCTCAACACTTTGCAAGGCATTCTGCAATAAGGAGAGATGCCTATCCTTAAAGAGCTTGTAATATGATTAAGAACATAATAGTAAACATAAATATGTGCTGACTGAACTATATTGAAACAATGCTAAATAATAACTTGTTATTCAATTGTATGAGCACAATAGGAGTTTGACAGAGTGGAAAATAAAGGAAGGCTGTAGAGAAGGTTTCATAAGGGCATTGGCAAATACAGCTTGAAGAATGGGTTCAATTTGGAAAGGAGGGGAAGAGCTTGATATGGACAGTACATAGTAGGCACTCAGGTTAAGATCCAGCAGTATATAGCATGTGAGTTGAGGAAGCAAGAGTCTGGAGCTAGGTAGGACAGTGACTGCTGCAGGTAGCTGGGAGTGAGAAGGTGAGGAGTCTAGACTTGGATGGTGGCAGTAGGAATAGAGGATATACTAAGGGAAAAACCTTTAGAACTTGGTGACTGAGTATGAAGGAAACATGAGTTGAAGACAATTTCCCCTGTTTCCCTCCCACTTGAAATCTGAGTTTAATTACTAGCCCCAAGTGGAGAAATATAGGAGACAGGAGATAACTGTTCCCAGCAGTACCGTGACCTGCCTACAAGTGGTCAGGAGGGCTTGGGAGCAATTTGGAACAGAATTATCTGCTCTGAACATACAACAGAAGCTTTTCTCTCATTACCCTGTTCTAGAAAAGAAATAGTTCTCATTTTCCAAGTTTTTATGTATTTCCCCCAATTTCTTTAAGACATTGCACTTTCTGAAAATATTTCCTTAGGTACTTTTAAAGACAATATATATGTATTTCTATTTTTAGAGAAAGAGAGAAACATTATCAATTGATTGCCTCCTGCATGTTCCCTTCTGGGATCGAGCCAACAACCTGGCATGTGCCCTGACCAGGGAATTGAATCTCAATCTCTTGGTTCCTGGGTTGATGCTCAACCACAAAGACATACCGGCTGGGTAGACACTTTCTTGATAAGCCTCTTGGATAAAAAAGGCAGGTCTGAACTCAGAGAGATATTTTTTTCCTGATCAGTCCAAATTATGACATCCTTTGTTTGCTTTCCTGCAAGCAGGGTTACCATTTCCTAAATCTGGTGTGGTCTCCAGGTTGGAGCAAGGAGAACCTTGGATCCCAGATCTGGGCTCCAAGGAAAAGGAACTCCCAAGAGGCAGTCTCACAGGAGACAGACAAATGCATGCTGACCTGTTACCATCCAGGAGAGAGAAAAGCAGCTGGGTGGGTCAGGATCACTGGGGCTTTGAGGATGAAAAGGTGGCAGGTGTGCACTGGGGCTATGAAGAAACCAGAACTCTCCTCGCAATTCTCAGTCAGACTGAATTTTATGCGGCTCTCCGAAACTGTCATCGCAACAGCCAAGTATATGGGGCTGTGGCTGAGCGGCTCCGGGAGTATGGCTTCCTCCGGACTCTGGAACAGTGTCGGACCAAGTTCAAAGGTCTCCAGAAGAGCTATCGAAAAGTCAAGAGTGGCCACCCTCCTGAGACCTGCCCCTTTTTTGAAGAGATGGAAGCCCTGATGAGTGCTCAGGTCATTGCCTTGCCCAGTAATGGCCTGGAAGCAGCAGCCTCTCACTCTGGCCTGCCAAGCAGTGATGCTGAGACTGAGGAGCCAGAGCCAGGGAGTTGGCAGCATGAGGAGGGAGCAGAAGAGCCCAGGGCGGAAGAGTCTGACAGTGATGAAATGGGTGAGAAAGCCACCCCCCAGGACCCCAACAATTCAACTGCACCTGTCCTTTACCGAAGCCAAAGTGGTAAGCAGCTTTTCTTCTTGGGGTTTTGGGATTAGACTTGAGTTATGAGCCTCGATGTGGAATCATGAAGCTTAAGGTCATCTGCCAACTTTGCCACTTAGAAAATAGAGAGGCACTTCTCAATGCCACGTATATTTCATTCTGTGGGAAAGTCAGATAATAGAGAGTAGGGAATCATTTTAGGTATTGTAAAGAAATATACTCAGCAAATTCAAGAGCATCCTGAAAAGGAATATCTTTGCTTCCATTTTTAAAAATTAAAAAGTTTTCCTGTCCTGTATAATAAAAGCCTAATATGCTAAGTGGTCGTCCATTCAATCAAAGCGTAATATGCTAATGGTATGTTAAGGCCACTAAACTGCTTGCTTTGACGTGCACTGACCACCAGAGGGCAGACAGTTGACAGGTCGACCAGTTGCTATGACATGCACTGACCACCAGGGGGCAGACAGCAATCAGGTTAGCTTGCTGTTGGGGTCTGGCAGATTGGGACTGAGCAAGACAAGCTGGACATGCCCTGGAACCCTCCTGCAGGCCCTCTCCAGCTGACCAACCTGCTGTGTCCCTCCCTGGCTCTGATCCGGTGGGGTCCCTCAGCCTGACCCATGCCCTCTGGCAATCCAGGACCCCTCAGGGGATGTTGGAGAGCTGGTTTCAGCCCAATCCCACAGACCAGACTGAGGGACCCCACTGGTGCACAAATTTGTGCACCTGGCCTCTAGCTATAAAATAACTGAAGTTTGAAAAAAACTTGGCACTATTTTATCTTTAAGAACTAATATTAAGAACTTTATATGAACTGGTGCTTTATCTTTTACTCCCCCAAATCTTAAAGTTAGTATGTTCCTTTCTATTTTGGATAGCATAGTGAAGGATTGCCCAAAGTTAGGGAAACATTTTCTGAGTCTCCTCTATGAGATTCGCAACACACACTGGCATTTTAAGATGAATGAAAAGTCCTGCAGCAAGAAATCTTGTTTAACACTCTATGTTGAAATGTCACTTGCCTGTGAAATGGTTTTGTAAGTATCCTTTATTACTGTTAATGTAATTTTTACAACCATGTTGTTATAGAAAGGGCACCAAAGAACCAGTCAGGAGGCTTTGTTTCCAACCCTGACCACTAATCAGCTGAACGCCCTTGGTCAGTTACCTAATCATTTCAAAGTTTGTTTTCCAAACTGTAAAATGGGTAATGGCAACAGGACTACATCTCTCAAATTTAGTTCCACTGTGAAGTGATCCTTTACTCCCACTTCTTTAATTATATGTTTGATGTTACTTTAGTTCTGTTCTAATCTTCCTAGCTTCTACTTTTTCCTTCCCCATTCATTTTCCTCTTTTGTCACTGGAATAAATGTAAGTAAACCACAAATGTGGCACATGTATCAGCTGCTTTAATTTTCATCCTTTCCACTGCTTTTTCTGTCTTCTGATTCTCTCCCCACACTGTTTTAAAATGTTTTTATTGTTGAGAATATTACAGATTTCCCCATGTTTCCCCTCCCCTTCTTTACTTTTCAGTGAGTGGATGGTAATAGAAGTAATGTAATCGCCTGCTGGCTCTCAAGTGGGAAGAAAACTCTTTGAATCTCTCTTCCCTCTACCTTGGTTACCTTCAGGGAGCAGGGTCTGTAATCATCCTGATGAAGCATTGCCCAGGTGGGGGCTTTATAACTATCACGTGTTCAGACCAGGAGATGCTATCTGCTCTGCTCCCTTCCTCTTTCTGCCAGTCCTCCTAACAACAAGGTGCATGACTATCAGGTCCTTATCTTGTATCCTTTCAGGTCTTTGCTGTTTTTTTTTGTTTGTTTGTTTGTTTTGAGATTGTGGCAAGTGAAGAAGGGTCATTTATGAGTTTAGGCAGTGGTGTGATTTTAAAAGAGACTGTTTCTTGGAGTTTTGAGTCATTCTGTGGGAAACTTTCAAAGAATGTTTGAAAGATGCAGATGATATGATTAATGAATTGAGGCTGTAAGACCCTGGTGCTGAAATTTCTCTTCTGGTGGCAGGTGTACACTGGGGCTATGAAGAGACGAAGACTTACCTTGCAATTCTTAGTGAGACTCAGTTTTATGAAGCTCTCCAAAACTGTCACCGCAACAGCCAGCTGTATGGAGCAGTGGCTGAGCGGTTATGGGAATATGGGTTCCTTCGGACACCAGAGCAATGTCGGACCAAGTTTAAAAGCCTACAGACCAGCTATCGGAAAGTCAAGAATGGCCAAGCACTAGAGACCTGTCCCTTCTTTGAAGAGATGGATGCTTTGGTGAGTGCTCGGGTTGCTGCCCCACTCAGTGATGGCCACGAAGAAGACATAGCCTCTTGCCCTATCCAGGAGACCAGTGAGGCTGAGACTGAGAAGCAAGTTGAGGAGGCAGAAGAGGCCTCAGAAGAAGATTCTGAGGATGACGAAGAGGATACTGAGCTACCCCCGGGAGCTGTCATCACACGTGCTCCAGTCTTATTCCAGAGCCCGAGTGGTAAGATCCTTTTACTTCTAAAGGTCTAAATAGCAAAGGGGAGCAGTAGGATTTAGGAGAAAATATCTGCCTCCTAACACCCATTTCTTCCCTATGTGTTCAGGCCAGGAGATACTATTGAAGCAGTTTAGTGAGGGGAAATAAATTACTCACTTGACTTGCCTCAATCCAAGATAGATGCAATCTTTGTAAATTTGCTATTATCTATATGTGAGCTGCTAGGTTTTTAGGCAGTTTACCTAGCAGGGAATCGGAAAGTTATCATTTCCCAGTAGCATTCATGTACCCATAATAGGATGAAGTTGATTTTAAAAGTTCATTCTCATTTGTTTGTTGTTCTAGTTTCAGCTAATATACCAGCTGTATGTTTGCTTTATACACATATTTGAAAATCTGGTAACCTCTTTCTTTAGATACATTTGTGCAAAAGTCTGAGATTTCTGAAAGAATTGATCTTTGAATCCTAGCTGCTATATTATGAAGAAAATACTTTACTATGGTTTCCCTCCTGGGAAGAATAAATTTTGATTCTGGAGTCATACATGTACAGGGGTGGCCAAAAGTAGGTTAAATTACCAACCACCATACCTAAAAGATAAATTATAAGAATATGAAATAATAACAATAATAATATGACTAATTCAAATAAATAATACAATAATAAATAATAATACAATAATAAACTGTTTTGCATACCTACATTTGCTCATCCCTGTATATGTATGTGAATTTGGACTTTGTTGGTTTTAAGTTGAGTAACTTAGAACCTAATCCTGTAAGTTTACTTATCTATGAAGACTTACTTCAGAAAGCAGCTATAAATGAGGTACCATGATGAAGCACCTAGCCAATGCTTGCGCACATGGTTAGGTATTCAGTAAAGAGCAGTTTTCTTTTCCAAAAGTTCTTTAGATCAAGATTCTTTAAGGTTGTTCCATGGAGCATCAGTTCCGTAGGGATATTAACTATATTCCACTGAAAAAATGGCTTCCAGGTTTAGGAATGCTAAATAACCCTCATGGAGGATCACAAAACATTTATATATTTAAGGTTCTGAGATTTCACTTAATCTGATGAACCTCTATTTCATGGGGCATGTCTTAAGTCCTGGATTCTAGATAGAAATACTGCTGACAGGTAGAACACAAGCTGACACTCAGCATTCTTTAGTTCAGGAAAATTGGGATCCAGAGTTTATCTTAAATACCTGAAAATTCTGTAAATTCAAACTAAAAATTTGCAAGTATCTGTAAGTTTGTTCACAAAGCCTAGGCCTGGGGAGCCTTGCATTTGGTTCTTAGCTTTGGCATTAGAGTAAGTGCTTTTGGAGCATTTAGTGATTAGCTTTCCATAGACAGAATGTTTTTAGTGAGACAGTTCTGGCACAGTTCTTCTCTCAGAAGGCTTATTCTTTGGAAGACACCAAGTCGTTTTCTACCCTATTTTTATTCTCAACATATATTGGAATTTGAGCAGAAGGGGACACATAAAACTCTTTTGGATATACAAGTTTCTCAAAGTTTTCCTGGACATTCCCTCCTAATACCTTTAGTTACTGGCAAAGAACATAAACTAGAATACCATAATAGTCTGAGAAGAGTTAAAAATACAGCATTAGAGAGTGTCTTTCCCATATAAACGTGATACTTTTAAAAATCTGGCAGGTTTTTCTTGTTACACTGAGAAGATTTTCTGAAGATCCTGGTTATCCAGGAAAAATGAAAAGAATATACTAAAAAGCCCTATGTAGATGAGCAATGTGTGATGGGTTACAAAGTAGAAAAATAAACCACTGGAATTTTAATATATGGTAATTGTTTAGGATCTAGAACCCCCTAAGTTTTATCTTTAATCATCTAGTGTGACACTTACTTTACCTTGGTAAAGAATCACTGAGGAAATGGATAACTTTAAAAATTATGTTCTCATGCTAGGTTTTGAGGCTGGATTTGAGAATGAAGAGAATCTAAAACGGGATATTTCTGAGGAAGTACAACTACATAGGACATTACTTGCAAGGTCTGAACGGAAAATTTGCCGGCATCTTAATCATGGTAAAGGCAGTGAGACTGAATGTAGATCAGGAAGACATTGGGAAAGGACCCCAGGAGAAAAAAGAGGAAAACACAAACACCCAGAGAGGAGTTTGAATAAAGTTTTAAGTCATCAGAAACCTTACTTGGGAGAGAGACCCAATAAATATCTTAGATATGGCAAAAGCTTTGGTCCAAACTCCCACCTCATGCATCAGATAACCCATCAAGTGGAAAATCCATATAAATGTGCTGACTGTGGAAAAAGCTTCAGTAGGAGTGCGCGCCTCATTAGACACCGGAGAATCCACACTGGAGAGAAACCTTATAAGTGTCTTGACTGTGGGAAATGTTTCCGAGACAGTTCAAATTTCATCACCCATAGGAGAATCCACACAGGAGAGAAACCATATCAATGCAGTGAGTGTGGAAAACGTTTTAATCAGAGCTCAAGCCTTATAATTCACCAGAGAACCCACACAGGAGAAAAGCCCTATCAATGTGAAGAGTGTGGAAAAAGCTTCAATAACAGTTCTCATTTTAGTGCACATCGGAGGATACACACAGGAGAGAGACCCCATGTGTGCCCTGACTGTGGAAAGAGTTTCAGTAAGAGTTCTGATTTGCGTGCACATCATAGAACCCACACAGGAGAGAAACCCTATGGGTGTCATGATTGTGGCAAGTGCTTCAGTAAAAGCTCTGCTCTGAATAAGCACAGAGAAATCCATACACGAGAAAAACTTCTGAAACAATCAATGCCTAAGTAAGCCAATGAATATCTATTAAAAAAAAAGTAAAAGAACCTCAATAAATGTTTTGAAATTGTTTGAAAAGTCTTTCAATGGTGGTGAGATTCATCTCATATCTGTGCTCAACTAGTTTAGGAAATACTCTAGGATTTACCTACAGTGTGTTCCGGTTTCTCCTGGATCAAATTCCCAAGGCAGTCATCTTAGGAATGAAAGGAAGATTTCAATCTCGCTCCTGATTCCTTAACAGAGGCACAGTAGTAGATCATCTAACATGTACCCTTCTTTACTCATCCTGTTATTCAGCAGCATTTCAGAGAGAAGTTGTGAAACTTTTCTCACTAAGTAGGTCTAACTCTTTATACAGTAACAGGAATACAAAAAGGAATGACTCTTCCTGCTTACTTAAGCCTGGGCCCAGAATGAAATACAGGTGATCCCCAAATTACAATAATTCAACTTTGTGATGGTGCGAATATGATACACATTCAATAGAAATTGTCATCTAGGCTAAACTTTGATATTTGGTATGTTAAGGACATTTTTAACTTATAAATATTCCACTCATGATGGGCTTATTTGGACATAGCCCCATCATAAGTAGAAGAGCCTTTGTATTTGTCATGCACACTCTTCATTTGCCTTAAAGGAGAGTTTAATGTCCATCTTGGTTCTCATCTGGGTGTTCTATATGGGGAAACAATGTAAACTTTGTATAAATATTGCAATATAAACCCTGGATGTCTTAGTTTCTTTCAAGTCCTACAAGATCTGGAACAGAAAAATACTCCATTTATATCATTTAGTTTATTTTTTTTCCGTCCATTTCATCTGAATTTCATCTGTTCTTGGTCCAGAAGCCCAAAGAGCAAGGCAACTGTATTTGATTGGGAAAGCAGTTAAAGCAGCCAACGGGGAATTCTCTGTATTCTACACACTCCAAACACGTAGTCTACTGTTAGGTTCCCCATGGTTGCTAAATACTAACCTACAAGGAGCAGAAGCCACCGCCACATTGCCATGGATTGGGAAAACGGACCAAATCAACAACTGTTTACCTTAATGGCAAGGAGGACAGATGATCTTTGGTCAGTTGAGTCCAATACATACACACACATACATATATTCAACTGTATAAATCTATTGAAAAGCAGCTCTTTAAACACAAGTGTAATTCTGATCTTAATAACCGGATAGTATTACATTAATTGCCCATATAGTAGTTTGATGAGTCTTGTACAGCGCAAAACAGTCCCTGTCCTTACAATCTAAAATGACACTGACATGGACAAAAAAATAAGTACACATGTATAGTTGCAAAGGTTTAAAGCTAGGTAGGAAGACTGCATAAATGTTAAGATCTAATATATTTGAGTTTGCTGTAAAAAATATGAAATATATTTGCCTTTTGTTCAGGGACTCTTAAAATAGGAGGTACTCAAAGGAGGGGAGATTATTGGGTAAATTAGGATGGGATGAACTTTCTAACCTGAGTTAAGTGGATGAGAAATGGGAACACTGAGGAGTAAGGTGTTTTGTGCAGATGGAGTAGAGGGCAAATAAAAGATTTGTAAGCAAGTTTGGATAAAGGTTGGAGCAGCACAAAATTTCAGTAACAGGTATGTGCAGGAGACAGGGAAAGAATTGCCTCAGCTGAAACATGGAGTGCCAGAGGCAGATCAGGAGGTGATGCTCCCATCATCTATGTTAAATCAGGTGCTATGCTGTAGTTATTGATAAGGAAACAGCTGGTACTGAAGAAGAATGAGCAATTGCAGCAGACTAGCTCCTTTGGGTGACAAAGGTCAGAAATTGTAGTATCTTGAGAAGATACTTTGATGGTTAAGTCAGGAAAGAGAAATGTGAACAAATGGCCAAGGCCTAGGATAGGTAGCTGTTTCACATTCACATTTAATTCAAGTTCTGTGGCTGGCATGAGACTGGGTAGAGGAATATTCCATAATTCATAGCTTACTGTGTTAGATGAGAGATGAATTAGGATTCTGATGTTGAGGGGTCCTAGTATAAAGAATCTTAACATTTATTAGGAATTAAAGGGAAATGGTATATCAATTATATTACCTAAGCAGATAAGAAGAGATAAGAAACACCAGTCTAAAGCAATGCTTCAGGATCTGATTTGGTTTAAAAAGTATGTTTTTTAAAATGAGAGGTTACTATATTTAGTATATCTATGTACAGTTTTGTGGAAAAGCACTGGTTGGGGTATCAACAGATATGAATTCTGGTTCCAGATGTCTTATGTGTGAGACATCCTGCTTCCAATTTCTTTTCTGTAAAGTGGGATAATGTTTATACCTTAATTTGCCTCTCAGGGATACCATGTTAATAAAAATTATATCTACAAAGTACCCAGTATTTCTTCAGATATGTTAAAAATATATATGTGCAAAATAAACCTCATACCACACACACACACACACATATACTAGAGGCCCCGTGCATGAAATTTGTGCATGGGGGGAGGGGGAGAGGTCTGTCCCTCAGCCCAGCCTACACCCTCCAATCTGGGACCCCTTGAGAGTAGTCGGACATCCCTCTCACAATCTAGGACTGCTGGCTCCCAACAGCTCACCTGCTTGGCTGTCTGACTGCCCCTAACCACTTCTGCCTGCCAACCTGATCACCCCTAACAACTACCCTGCCAGTCTGATCAATGCCTAACTGCTGGGCCAATTGCCCCCAACTGCCCTCCCCTGCAGGCCTGGTCTCCCCCAATTGCCCTCCCCTACAGGCCTGGTGGTCCTGAACTGCCCTCCCCTGCAGGTCTGTTCGCCCCCAACTGCCCTCCCTTGCAGGCCTGGTCCCTCTCCACTGCCCTCCCCTGCTAGCCATCTTGTGACAGCCATCTTGTGTTCACATGGGGGTGGCCATTTGTATGTTGGATGGTCAGTTTACATATTACCTCTTTATTATATAAGTTATATATATGTGTGTGTATATATATATCTGTATATATAAAAGCCTAAGTGACCACATGACTGTTCAACCGTCCGACCAGTAGCTATGACATGCACTGACCACCAGGGGGCAGACGCTCAACGCAAGAGCTGCTGAGCTACTATGAAATGGCAGCTGTGGTTCTCAGGTGACGCATCCGGAAACAGAGAGGAAGGAGCCCTATTCCAGGGTGCTTCACCCAAGAACTGCCCTCTCACAATCTGGGACCCTTGGGGGATGTCAGAAAGCTGGTTTCAGCCCGATCCCTGTGGGCCAGGCTGAAGGACCCCACTGGTGCATGAATCCGTGCACAAGGCCTCTAGTTATAAAATATGTTAAGCATCCCAGAATCAGGATATATTATAAAGAAATCTGGGCATGGCACAAATAGTGTTAAAACAAATACAATTAATAGGTTGCTTTTATGTAGGGAATAAAATCTGGTAGAAAGGATGCTGTCCAAAATGTCTGCAACTTTGGCTATCCACTAAATAACCTATATATATATAAAAGGCTAATATGAAAAGTGTTCCCTCAGGAGTTCAACCAGGAGACCGGGAGTATGATTGCTCGCTTTTATGTGCATTGACCACCAGGGGGTGGCACAGAATGAAGGAAGGCCCCAGCTGGCAGCTGGAAGGTCCTGATCAGCCCTGATCGCTGGCCAGGCCTAGGAACCCTACCCATGCATGAATTTTATACACCCAGCTACTAGTATACACACACACACATCCTATATAATAAAAGGGCAATATGCAAATAGAATGCCTGTGGACCCGCTCCCCATCTGGCCCTACCCTCAAATAGGCACCTGGACCCCGATCAGTCACCTGAGGACCCTCACCCTGACCAGCGCACTCCTGATGGCCCTCAGTGGGCAGGCCAGCTGGACCCCACCAGTGCACAAATTTGTGCACTAGGCCTGTGTGTGTGTGTGTGTGTGTGTGTGTGTGTGTGTGTATGAGCACAAATTATGAATAAGTTGTTGGTAGGAAAAGATCTTTGCCTGCCTTTTAAAAAATACATTTCTATTGATTTCAGAAAGGAAGGGAGGAGAGATGAGAATCACTGTCTGCCTTCTGCATGCCCCCTATTGGGGATCAAGCCAACAACCTGGGTACGTGCCCTGACTGGGAATCAAACTGTGAC
The DNA here is from genome assembly GCA_004026805.1 of Lasiurus borealis. Classification (NCBI taxonomy): domain Eukaryota; kingdom Metazoa; phylum Chordata; class Mammalia; order Chiroptera; family Vespertilionidae; genus Lasiurus; species Lasiurus borealis. Next base: position 10,706 of record PVJN01033935.1, on the reverse strand, counting down.
CTCCTGGTTCATAGGCTGACACTCACATGAGCCACACCAGCTGGGCTGTCTACTTTTTTTTTTTTTTTTTTTTTTTTGCTCCCTGTATGGGGTTACTAGAAGAATACCTGTCTAAATCTTGGTGTTCTAGGAGAATATGGTCAAAGAGAAATTAGAATGAAAATCCTCCCTTGGTAGCTAAGTCCATATCCATTAGAATAAATTATAACTGAGCTTGGAGAGTGAGCCTTACTTTAAAAGGACCAGGACCAGGACCAGCCCTCCAGATGAAGAGAATGTGCAAAAGGAATAGAGCTAAGGCAAACTCTTATTAGGGGAAAATCAGTTCACCTCAAACTAGAGCACAAACCATTATCTGCTACCCATTCCTAAGGATGGAAGAAGTAAGAAATAATAGTTTTCAAACATTCTAAGAAAGGGAAACCAAGCCCTGTTGGGGGAGCAAGATAATTTATGTACCCCCCCCCTTTTTTAAATATATTTTATTGATTTTTTACAGAAAGGAAGGGAGAGAGATAGAAAGTCAGAAACATCGATGAGAGAGAGACATCGATCAGCCGCCTCCTGCACGCCCCACAGTGGAGATGTGCCCACAAGCAAGGTACATGCCCCCAATTGGAATCGAACCTGGGACCTTTCAGTCTACAAGCCAATGCTCTATCCACTGAACCAAACCGGTCTCGGCTATGTACCCCTTTTAATACCCACAAGACTTTTTGGAGATAGATTGGGTGGCAAATGCAGCAAAGGAGCAAGAATGTATTAGACAATCATACTTATTCCCATCAGTTGTTTCCCTAGTGCTGTTATTTCTTTTTGTCCCTCCTCCCCCCCATGTTATTGTTTGTCCTTTTATTGCTTGTGCTCTATGGCCAATGTCATGTAACCTCACAGCATATGTATTTTATGTGTTGCTGCCATTTCTCTTTTACTATAATCTTTGAGTGTAGATGCTGAGTTTTGTCAGCTCCACTGAGTACTATTTTTATGCTGACCATATGAAGATAAGATATGAATGTAGGGATGGATAAATTTTCTCCATTACTTAATTCAAAATCTAAAACGAAAACTTTACTCCTGTATATTCAAATATCCAGTAAGATACAGGTCTCAAAATTTTGACATATAAAATGTTATTGAGTATTCTCTGACATCATGGTACTTAAAATAACAGATATTATAAGGAGATATTTTAGTTAGTTTAAATTCCTCCAACACCCATCATGGGCTATTTCAGAAACAAAACTTTGGAACAAATGAAAATCAGATTAAAGGCTGAAAATATAGAGGGGGGGTGGAATAAGGAAGGGGAGGTGTGTGCATGTGACAAAAAAATAATAAAGGCTGGAAATAGAAGCTTAAAGTACCCTACAACCCAAGAAGTATCTGGCTGGTATAGCTCCTTTATGGTCAAAATAAGATTAAGAGAAAGGTTGAAATATTTTTTAAAAACCAATAACTTGATTCCAGAGGAATTAATCATGAGGACAAAGCCAGGTGTCAGCAGCTAGCTTTACCTATCACTAGAGTCACTTACAGACTAAACCTGACTACTGGATTTTCACAAAAGGCCATGGTATGCAGTGTAGTCTGAAGTCAACAGTTTTGGGGAATACTTAAGTGAAGAGAGTCTGATTACAATAAGCATAATAAAATACAGAGCTATTGTCAGAAGGTAGAAAGCGTAAAGGTCTTATTGACAATCTGTTTTCCCTTCTCAATTTGTTTAGACTAGTAATTCCCAAACTTTTCCTGATGAAAAACTACTTTGAATTTCCTGAAGTAGTTGTTGTGTTTTTTTTTTTTAAGTTTAAATGTAGTGTAAGATTTATTGGAGTAAAGGGAAATAATACCCCCTCGGGGATGGAGAGGGTGGACAGGATCTAGCAGCAACTTCAAGTTTTCTGAAGTTTTGTGATCACTAATAGAAAGGGACTGTTAAGTAAAAATCAGTGGTGCAATGGGAGTTTAGTTAGCAGCAATATTCATGTCCCTTCCAGTAAGCAGCATGCAGGAAGCTATGTAAGGCCTCAGAGTCTGTTAGTCAATTTAAGACATATTTAATGAACATTCACCACGAGTAAGGTCCTAGAGATAAAGCCCATGCTACTGGCTGCTGTTCTTCAAAGAAAAAGGTGGATGGTTTACAAAAAGGAATATGGCAGGAAGATCTTGGTTGCAACACATACTCAAAAGTAATTCACTTCATTACAGCTTAAAAATGTAACACTTTGGGTTTCAAATGATTCCACTTCCTTTTCAGTTCAGACCTGGTGCTATCAGAAGCAAAGATGTAGTCAATGGATTCATAAGACAAATCCCATACCTGAGACGGAGTCAAATTAAAATTTTCAGCTGCCAGCTGGTACTCTTGGGAAAGGTGTGTTGCAAAAACACCCTTATCATCGGTCTGCCAATATAATCAAGAAAGTTTCAAAATGAACAAGGAAATGATTTTTTAAAAGCAACTCTTCTTTAGTCTATTTTCCTATTCACCATGCTTCTTTTAAGAGTCTAAACAGGGGCTTATAAATACATCTATGCCTAGCTATAACAGACAAAGAAAAAACCCCTAGCCCTGGCCAGATGGCTCAGTTGGTTGGAGCATCATTCCATACACCAAAAGATTGTGTGTTTGATTCCTGGTCAAGGTACACACCTAGGTTGCAAGTTTGATCCCGTCAGGGCGTGTATGGAGGCAACAAACATCCATGTTTACGTCCCATGTTTTTCTGTCTCTCTCCCTTCCCCTCTCTCTCAAATCAATAAAAAGTCTAGCCAGCATGGCTCAATGGTTGAGCATCAACCTATGAACCAGAAGATCATGGGTTTGATTCCTGGCACATACCCAGGTTGCAGGTTGGATCTCCAGTGTGAAGTATGCAGGAAGTAGCCAATCAATGATTCTTTCATCACTGATGTTTTTTTCCTCTTTCTCCCTCTATCTTCTGGTTAGAGCATACCAGAGCACTGCTCTAACCATTGGTGTGTATTAAAATCACCTAAAGAGCTTTAAAAAGTATTTCTGTTCTCAGGACATTTTCCTGATCTTAAAAAGCAGAATCTCAAGGAATGGTGCTGGGCACCACTCTTTTTGTTGTTGTTGTTAATCTTCATCAGAAGATATTTTTCCATTGATTTTTAGAGAGAGTGGAAGGGAGGGGGAGAGACACATAGAAACATCAATGTGAGAGAGACACATTGATAGGTTGCCTCCTGACCGGGGTCAGGGATCGAGCACACAACAGAGGTACATGCTCTTGACTGGAATCAACCCCGGACCCTTCAGTTCACAGGCCAATGCTCTATCCAATGAGCCAAACCACCTAAGGCATTATTTTTTTCTTTAATGTTCCCCTAGTTACATTAAAGATCTAATGATCCTAGTTACTGTCCAGGATCTTTTCCCTTGGAGCCAAACCAGTCATCCTGACCCTTTGTAGCCTCTCATGCCCTGGTCCCCTCTCACTTCTCTTATATGGGCTTTATTACCCTCAGGTTTGCAAGGCACTCAGCTAGTTAGTGAATGCCTGACCTAAAGCAACTCAGGGACTAAAAAGAAGCAAAGTACTTTACAGAAAACACCTTACACAAATCACAGAAGGATGGGCAATGCTGTACCAGAATCCGAAATGATGCTGGTCATAAGATGGAACTGTCCGACTTTTGATGTTTGAGGTCAAACAGAGTTCTACAGGAAAGGAGGAAAAAATCTTTTATTAAAAGCAGATTAGTAGACTCAATCATCAAGTAGATACATGAGAAATATTTCTAAATTATGCTCATTTTCAGTAGTTCATTCTTTTACAAAATTGACCTTTTCTTGCCCTGGCTGGTGTGGCTGTTGGGTAGGCATCATCCCAGGCACTGAGAGGTTGCTGGTTTGATCCCCAGTCAGGGTACATGACCAGGTTGCGGCCTTGACCTTGGAAAGGGGCATGCAAGAGACAGCCGATCAAAGTTTTGCTCTCACATTGATAATTCTTTCTCCCTCTCCCTTTAAAAAAAAATCAATAGCCCTGGCTGGTTTGCTCAGTGGATAGAGCATCGGTCTGTAGACTAAAGGATCCCAGGTTCGATTCCAGTCAAGGGCACATGCCCGGGGTTGTGGGCTCAATTCCCAGGGGGGAATGTGCAAGAGACAGCCAATCAATGATTCCCTGTCATCATTGATGTTTGTATCGCTCCCTTTCCCTTCCTCTCTGAAATCAATAAAATATATTTTAAAAATAAATAAATAAAATTTTAAAAGTTGACCTTTTCTGGTGTAAAAATTTGTAGTTCAATTAATGTGTTTGTGTGGGAAATATGTGCAACTTATGGCAACAATTGTGGCAGGCAGGGAATTAATATTTCCTTTACGGACATGTGCTTCCCCTATCTTTTAACGAGAGAAAAGAGGAGTGTGTAAGCTAGTCATCATAAAGAAGCCAGGGAATTACCTGAAGGGTTGCTAAAGGTCAGATAATAGCAGAACTGCTTGAGAGTTCCAGCATTATAAAAAGCCAAGAGCAGAAATGGAACTTTTCCAAGGTTTCAAAGAAAACGCCTTACTTCTTTTAGTCAGACAACCATCCAATCATTGTCTGCTGCAAGTAAATCCATCTTAATAATGACTTCTATTAACAAATTCCTGCCTTGAAACTGTACCAGACTCCCTAGGCAGAGTAAAATACTTTACTGACTTCATGGATGGCATCTGCTCCCTTGGGTAAGGCAGCCTCAACACAGGGTCACTCAATCCAAGAAATGGCAAAGCCAACCAGCCCCCTCATGTGCTGGGAGCCACCGCAAGTAAGATCACTATCACTATAGTTTCCATTTTCTCTACTTTTGTTGATGTTTAAAATTTTCCTCAGTAAAAATAAAAAGCCTCATCCATTATGAATTGCTGAGAAATCTATAAATAGTTTTTAGAAAAGCATACCAAACAAGTGTTTTACAAATCGGTAAATTTATAAATTCAGTGAATTTATCATTCAGTAAAAATAGATTTCAGTCCATTGCTTCTTTCCCTCTTCAGAATGGCCTTCCTTGATTATTCATCTGAAAGTGGTTATCTCATCATTGTGTCAGCCTGTTTAATTTTCTTCAAAGAACTTAACACTAATATTTTCTTTATTTCTTTATTGATTAAGGTATTACATACCCTGTTTCCTCGAAAATAAGACAGTGTCTTATATTAATTTTTGTTCCCAAATATGCACTAGGACTTATTTTCAGAGGATGTCTTATTTTTCCATAAAAAAGAATATGTTACACATTTATTGTTGAACAAAAAAAAACTAGGAAATTTATTACCTGTATATGGTACAGTAGTTGTCATCACAAACCAGCTCACTGATTGGCTGCAGCGTAGCCAGAGCTGTTCAGGCAATGCGAGGTCTCTTTAAATCAGGAGTCAGACGCCTTATAGTAGCTTCGGGGGCCTTATATTCCAGGGAGGCCTTATGTTCGGGGGAGGCCTTATTGTCAGGGGGGTCTTATTTTGGGGGGAATGCCTTATATTACAGGGAGAGGCAAAACTGGAAGTAGGTCTTATTTTGGGGGGATGTCTAACTTTCGGGGAAACAGGTTATGTGACCTCATCCCTCCATTAGCGCCCCCCACCCCACTCATGCCCTCCCCACTCTGGTGTTTGTGTCCATTGGTTAGGCTTATATTCATGCATACAAGTCTTTTGGTTGATCTCTTTTCCTTACCCCCACCATATCCTACCTTCCCTCTGAGGTTTTGACATTCTGATCAATACTTCTCTGTCTCTGGATCTGCCCATTCATCAGTTTATGTTGTTCATTATATTCCACGAATTTATGTTGTTCATTAAATTCGTACACCAGGGGGTGAAGGATGTCCCTCAACCCAGCCTGCACCCTCTCCAATCTGGGACAACTCGAGGGATGTCTGACTGCTCTTTTAGGCCTGATCCTGAATGGGTCTAAATGGGCAGTCAGACATCCCTCTCACAATCTAGGACTGGTGGTTCCCAATTGCTTGCCTGCCTGCCTTCCTGATTGATCCTAACTGCTTCTGCCTGCCAGCCTGATCACCCCCTAACCACTTCCCTGCCAGCATGAATGATGCCTAACTGCTCCCCTGCCAGCCTGTTTGCCCCTAACTGCCTATCCCTGCAGGGTTGATTGATCCCAACTGCCCTCCCTTGCAGGCCTGGTCTCTCCCAACTACCCTTCCCTGCTGGCCTGATCATCCCCAATTGCCCTCCTTTGCAGGCCTAGTCCTTCCCAACTGCCCTCCCCTGCTGGCCATCTTGTGTCCACATGGGTGCAGCCATCTGTGTGTTGGAGTGATGATCAATTTGCATATTACTCTTTTATTAGATAGGACAAATGAGTGAAATCATGTAGTATTTATCTTTCATTGACTGCCTTATTTCATTAGCATAATGCTCTCCAGTTCCATCCATGCTATTGCAAATGATAAGAATTCCTTTTTTCCCCAGCAGCATAGTATTCCATTGTGTAGATGTACCACGATTTTCTAATCCACTCATCTGCTGATAGGCACTTAGGCTGTTTCCAAATCTTACCTATGGTGAATTGTGCTGCTATGAATATAAGGGTACATATATCTTTTCTGATTGGTGTTTCTTGTTTCTTGGAGTATATTCCTAGAAGTGGGATTGCAGAGTGAATGGGAGTTCCATTTTTAGTTTTTTAAAGAAACTCCATACTGTTCTCCACAGTGGCTGCACCAGTCTGCATTCCCACCAGTAGTGCAAAAAAATTCCTCTTTCTCCACATCCTTGCCAATACTTATCATTTATTTGTTGATGATAGCCATTCTGACAGGTGTGAAATGAGACTGCTTTGCATGTCTCGGATAATTAGTGACTTTGCGCATGTTTTCATAAGTCTCTTGACCTTCCTTCTGTCCTCCTTTGACAAGTGTCTATTTAGGTCCGTTGCCCATTTTTTAGAAAATGTATTTTATTGATTTTTTACAGATAGTAAGGGAGAGGGATAGAGAGCTAGAAACATCGATCAGCTGCCTCCTGCACACCCTCCACTGGGGATGTGCCGGCAACCAAGGTACATACCCTTAACTGGAATCGAACCTGGGACCTTTCAGTCTGCAGGCTGATGCTCTATTCACTAAGTCAAACCGGTTTTGGCTGCCCATTTTTTTGATTGGATTGTTTATCTTCCTTTTGTTAAGTTGTATGAGTTCCCTGTAAATGTTGGAGGGAAACCCTTATCAGAGATAACATTGGCAAATGTGTTCTCCCAAGCAGTGGTCTTTCTTCTTGTTTTGTTGATGGTTTCTTTTGCTGTGCAGAAGCTTTTTATTTTGATGTAGTCCCATTTGTTTATTTTATCTTTAGTTTCCATTACCCTAGGAGCAGTATCATTGCTTCAGCATCTGTCTGAGATTACTCTGCCTGTGGATTCCTCTAGTATTTTTATGGTTTCCCATCTTATAAGTCCTTTATCCATTTTGAGTTTATTTTTGTGTATGGTGTAAGTTGGTGGTCTAGTTTCATTATTTTGCATGTATCTGTCCAATTTTCACAACACCATTTGTTGAAGAGACTGTCTTGACTCCATTGTATGTTCATGCCTCCTTTGTCAAATATTAATTGGGCATAGTGGTTTAGGTCAATTTTGGGTTCTCTATTCTATTCCATTGACCTATTTGTCTTTTCTTGTGCCAGTACCAGGTTTTTTTTAGAACAGTGGCTTTGTAATACACTTGATATCTGGTATTGAGATCCCACCTACTTTGTTCTTCTTTCTCAGGATTGCTGCAGCTATTTGGGGTCTTTTTTTATTTCAGATGAATTTCTGGAAAGTTTGTTCTAGGTCTGTGAAATATGCTGTTGGTATTTTGATGGGGAGTGCATTGAATCTCTAGATTGTTTTGGGTAGTATGGACATTTTGATTATGCTGCTTCTACCAATCCATGAACAAAGTATGTTCTTCCATATGTTTATGTCTTCCTCTATCTCTTTTTTCAGTATCCTGTAGTTTTTTGTGTATAGGTCTTTTTCCTCCTTAGTTAAGTTTATTCCTAGATATCTTAACATTTTTGGTGTGATGGTAAATGGGATTGCTTTTTTAGACTCTCTTTCTATAAGTTCACTATTGGTGAAAAGAGATGCCATAGATTTCTTGGCATTAATTTTGTATTCTGCTACATTGCCAAATTCATTTATTAAATCTAATAGTTTTATGATGGGGTCTTTAGGGTTTTCTATGTACAATATCATGTCATCTGCAAATAAGGACAGTTTTACTTCTTTTCCAATTTGGATGCCTTTTATTTCTTCTTCTTGTCTGATCACAATGGCTAGTACTTCCAGAACTATGTTGAAGTGGTGAGAGTGGGAATCCCTGTCTTGTTCCTGTTCTTAGGGGAAATGGTTTTAGTTTTTGTCCATTGAGTATGATGTTGGCTGTAGGTTTGTCATATATGGCTTTTATTATGTTGAGGTATGATCCTTCTATTCCCACTTGCTGAGAGTTTTTATCAAAAAGGGTGTTGGATTTTGTCAAATCCTTTTTATACGTCAATTGGTATGATTATGTGACTTTTATCTCTCAATTTATTAGATGTATCACATTTATTGATTTGCATATATTGTATCATCCTTGCATTCCTGGGATAAATAGTGCTTGGTCATGATATATAATCTTTCTGATGTATTGCTGGATCTGATTTGCTAGAATTTTGTTGAGGATTTTGGCATCTAAATTCATGAGAGAGATTAGCCTATAATTTTCTTTCATTGTGTTGTCTTTATCTGGTTTTGGTATTAGAATGATGTTGCTTTCATAGAATGAGCTTGGAAGTGTTCCTTCCTCTTGAATTTTTTGAAATACCTGAGGAGGATAGGTTTGGTATAACTCCCATGTGAAGCCATCTGACCGTGGGCTTTTGTTTGCTGGGAGCTTTTTTTTTTTTTTAAATATATTTTATTGTTTTTTTAGAGAGGGGAAGGGAGAGAGATGGAAAGTCAGAAACATCAATGAGAGAGAAACATCGATTAGCTGCCTCCTGCACGCCCCACAGTGGAGATGTGCCTGCAAGCAAGATACATGCCCCCGACTGGAATCAAACCTGGGACCTTTCAATCAGCAAGCCGACACTCTATCCACTGAGCTTTTTGATGACTGCTTCTATTTCTTCCATAGTTATTGGCCTATTGAGATTTTTAGAATCTTCCTGATTGAGTTTTGGAAGGTTGTATTTTTCTAAGAATATGTCCATTTCTTCCAGGTTGTCTAGTTTGTTGGAGTAGAGTTGTTCATAGTATTTTTTAACAATCTTTTGTATTTCTATGGGGTCTGCTTTTATTTCACCTCTTTCATTTCTGATTTTATTTGAGTCCTCTTCTCTTTGCTTCTTGGTGAGTCTGGCTAGAGGTTCATCAATCTTGTTTATCCTTTAAAAGAACCAGCTCTTGGTTTCATTGATCTTTTGTATTTTTTTTTTTTTTGGCTCTATGTTATTTATTTCTGCTCTGATCTTTATTATCTCCTCCTGCTCATTCGAGGCTTTTCTTATTGATCTCTTTCTAATTATTTTGAGTTGTAGAATTAGATGATTTACTACCTTTTTTTTTTTTTTTTAGGTAGGTCTGTAGAGCTATAAACTTCCTTCTCAGGACTGCTTTCATTGTGTCCCATAGATTTTGGATTATTGTGTTTTTATTGTCATTAATTCCCAGGATGCTTTTAATTTCTTCTTTAATCTCATTGGTAATCCAGTCATTATTTAATAGCATGCAATTCAGCTTCCAAGTGTTTGAGATTTTTGGAATGTTTTTATTTTAGTTTATTTTTAATTTTATAGCATTGTGGTCTGAGAAGATGTTTGATATGATTTTAATCTTTTTGAATTTGGGGAGACTTTGCTTATGACCCAATTTGTGGTCTATTTTTGAAAATGTCCCATGTGCACTTGAGAAGAATGTATATTTCGTGGCTTTGGGGTGAAATGTTCTGAAGATGTCAGTTAAGTCCATCTGATCTAGTAAGTCACTTAGGATTGCTGTGTCTTTCCTGATTTTTTGTCTAGAGGATTTATCCAGTGATGTCATTGGTGTATTAAAGTCCCCTACTATGACTGTATTATTGTCGATATCCTTGATATCTTCCAGGAGTTTTGTTATATATTTGGGTGCTCCTGCATTGGGTGCATATATGTTTATCAGAATTATATCCTGTTATTGTACCAATCCTTTTAGTATTATGAAGTGGCCTTTCTTTTTTAAAAAAAAATATTTTATTAATTTGTTACAGAGAGAAAGGAAGAGGGATAGAGTATTAGAAACATCGACCAGTTGCCTCCTGCATGCCCCTACTGGGGATGTGCCTGAAACCAAGGTACATGCCCTTGACCAGAATCAAACTTGGGACCTTTCAGTCCAAAGGCCAATGCTCTATCCACTGAGCCAAACTGGTTAGGGCTGAAATGGCCTTCCTTATCTCTTGTTAAGGCCTTCACTTTGAGGTCTGTTTTGTCAGATACAACTACCCTAGCTTTTTTTTTTTTAATTTCCATTTTCCTGAAAGATATTTTTCCATCCCTTCACTTTCAGTCTGTGTGAGTCCCTTGTTTTGAGGTGGGGTCATGTTTTTTTATCCATTCAGCCACTTGATGTCTTTTGATTGGAGAATTTAGTCCATTTACATTTAAAGTTATTACTGAAAGTTACTTGTTTGTAGTCATATTTGTTTTTGTG
>PVJN01033934.1:0-23101 GCA_004026805.1 Lasiurus borealis | reverse complement strand
GAGAGAGAGAGAGAGAGAGAGAGAGAGAGAGAGAGAGAGAAACATCGATAAGAGAGAATTATGAATAGGCTGCCTCCTGCATGCCCTCTACTGGGGATTGAGACTGCAACCTGGGCATGTGCCCTTGATGGGAATTGAACCTTGGACCCTTCAGTCAGCAGGCTGACACTGAACCAAACTAGCTAGGGCTGTTTGTTTTGTTTTTAAATAAATCTTACTGATTTCAGAGAGAAAGAGAGAGGGAGAGACAGAAACATCAATGATGAGAGCAAACCATTGTTTGGCTGTCTCCTGCATACCCCACACTGGAGATTGAGCCTGCAACCCAGGTATGTGCCCTGACCAGGAATCGAACTGTGACTTCCTGGTTCATAAGTCAATACTCAACCACTGAGCCATGCCTGCTGGGCAGTTGGGAGATTTTTAATTATTGAGGCAATGTCCTCATAATAATTGATCTGTTCAGATTATCTATTTCTTCATGATTCAGTCTTGATAGATTATAGGTTTCTAGAATTGTATCCATTTCATCTAAGTTGTTCAATTTGTTGGTATATAATTGTTCATAGTATTCGCTTATGATTCTTTATATTTCTGTGACATTAGTTTCAATATCTCCTCTTTCATTCCTAATTTTGAATCCTGTTTCTTTTCTTAGTACACCTAGCTAAAGGTTTGTCTAATTTGTTTATCTTTTTAAAATAAATGGCTGTTTCATTGATAGTTTTTCTTGTCATTCTAGTCTCTATTTCATTTATTTTTTGCTCTTTATTTCCTTTCTTCTATAAACCTTGTGCTTAGTTTGTTCTTTTTATTTCTAGTTCCTTGAGATATAAAATTCAATTGTTTATTTGAGCTCTTTACAAAAAAAAAAGTAGGAGTTTATCACTATGAACTTCCCTCTCAGAAATGCTTTGCTATAGTTGGATTAGGAATAATTTTTATCTTCTTTTTACTTTCCTATATACATCAAACTTCCTAAGATAACATATTACATTTTTAATCAGAGAAATGCTCATAACCTTTTAAAAGGAAAGAAAAGCTACATAAAATGGGAATGGGTACTAGAAGAGACCACTTTGGGAAAGTATCTGGGTTATTCTAAGCTGATATATAGGACAGAAAAAGATAAAACTGTTTTTTAAACCAAGAATGATTTAAGGACATCAGCATATATAATTTATGTAGGTGGGACAAACAGGAAGAGAATAAAGAAATATATACCTTGTATAAGGATGATTCTATCAAAGATTATTCCCAGTTCAAATTTTGAGTAATACTTGTACCTATTCTTACTATAGAAGAATCTTGGAGCTTCCCAGCAGTTAACTCAGTTCTTTTACCAAATCATTTGATAGCTTGTACTGAATGGAGAAAGATGAGATGCACAGAGAAGATAGGATAAAAGCAACCTGACTGAGACAGACATCAAATTGTCTGATTCCATTTACCTTTCTAACATGTCAGTCTTGAACAAATATACAAATGATCTAAGGCATGGTATTTGAAATTGTAAAGGTGATCTATTAATGGATGGGAAATATGTTTAGTTATAAGTACCTGCATGTATTAAATAAAACATACAAAAATATAACAGAAAAGAGCACAGCTAGGTAGTCAGGCTAAAAACTCTGAACTTGTGTTTCATTTGTACATAATGAATCTTATCTCCCTTAAAATATATGCTTACATTCTATACCTGTGGGAAATAGCTTAAAATGTAAATTTCATTTCTTACTATGGATTGTGGTAAAAAATAATAATAATAATAAAAGTGGAAGGGAGTAAGATACCTTTAACTCTAAGTTCAATCATTCTAATCTTGCTTCTCTAACAAATTTAATGAATGTTGGAGGGAGGGAAGAAAGAAAAAGGAAAGAGATGGATACAAAAAGCATTCCCTAAGGAAAGTGCTAAGTCTGCTGATTGAAATACATTTTAAAGCCCTCCTTGAAGGCTCAGATAAAGGAGAAAGAAAACAATGAGGAAAAGGAAAAGACTGAAAGCTAATGAACAGATAGATATGAGGTGGAGAAAAACAAATCAGGTAACTCTAAGTAACTATGTATGAGGGCAACATTATTCCTTAAAGGAGCCTACAATAAAAAACCAGTAGAAGTGTATCAACACACACGTATACATACCCACAAATACATACGTACACATATTTTTTGTATAGAAATTTATGAACACATCATTATAGCAAGGATATTGTTGAAATGAAAGTTTATGTCCCCCTAAAAATCAGATGTTGAAATATGCCTTCCTAATGCAATGCGTTAGGAGTAATGCTTTGGGGAGTAATTAAGTCATAAGGTGCAGCCCTCATGAATGATTTTAATGTCCTTGTAAGAAAAGACCCCACAGAGCTCTCTCCTGCCTTGCACCATGTGAGGACACAGTAAGAAGACAGCTGTCAATGAACCAGGAAGTAAGTCCTCACCAACACACAATCTGATGGTACCTTGATCTTGAACTTCCTAGCCTTCAGAACAGTGAAAAATAAAATTCTATTGTGTACAGGTCACCCAGTCTATGGTATTTTTGTTATGAAGCCTGAGCAAAGTAAGGCAGGTACTAATAATATTAAATTTTTAAAGGTACACTTTGAGTAAATATGTGCTTACCTTTTATAAAAACTTTACTAATCCACAAACCTAACTGACACTTGAAAATGCATGTTCTTGCTATGTGTCAAAGAATTCCTCAGGTTCAGTTCCACAAAATTCTCCAAATACAAGTCTTAGTTGAAGAAGAATCAGGAAATAAAGATCAGCAGAGTTCTTCTTCAACTAAGCTGCTGGAAAAACAGCAAATATCTAGAAAATAAACAAATAAAATATTTGTTCAAATATTCCTTCAAATATTCCTATTCCAGAAGGAACTCTAAACCAAAGCAAAAATGCAAAAGGCAGACTGAAAAACATTTCTGGTTTTTAGGGGACAAGTGATAGTCTAGTCACTAATCACTCTTTCCATTTTCTATTTTAACTCCTGGAAGGAAGGAAATTGTTATATAATACCTAAAATAAAAGATATTATAATATTTTTTTTAAATGCAAGATATCTCACTATACAACAAATAATACAATTTCATTTCATTGCAATGACATAAAAATGTTCAACTAACACACATACTACTCTATGAATACATAAAAAATAGTATCAAGCGAAAAATCACATAAAATAAAAAATGGAAATTTGAAATTTGAAAACAAATATGAAAAAAATTCCAGTGAAAGTAGATTCCAAAGCATTAATAAGATATAAAATTAAAATATGGACATGTTACTGTGGCAATATTATTTGTGAATTAAAAATTAATTCCATAGTCTTTTTGCCAAAATATCTTACCATCTTTAATAATACACTTTCGCAAATCATTATCTGACACAAATATCTCTCTCTATAAAATCTGCAAGAATGACAACTGAATTTCTTATCCAATATAAATAAAGAACTTCTTAATAATAATTTACTAAACATATTATTATCAGCATCCTCTACATTTTATTCTATATTAGTTTATTTTACTCCCAAAAATATTTAGAGTTTATCAGTAGCTCAGCTTATATACAAAGGGATAACAGTAATTAGGCAATATAATGTAAAACATAAATCAATAACATAAAACTGAAAAATATTAGGATAACAGAAGTAACTGAAATCTACTAAGATTCAGAAAAAATATTTCCTTAACTACATTTTAGCATCATATACTACTAAAACCAAATAACAAAACAGAATTTCTAAAGAATACAAATACAGTGGTACCTCGAGATATGACTGCCCTAACATACGAGATTTTTGAGATACAAGCCTTCGAGCGAGGGTTTTTTGCTTTGAAATACGAGCAACATTTGAGATAGGAGTAATTGCGGGGATTGGCCGGCTGCACACGACCCACCAGTTAACCTCGACTTGGACATCTCATAGTTTCCCATGCCTCAAGGTTACGGAATGAATTAAACTCGTATCTCGAGGCACCACTGTATTTGTAGGATTGAGCTCTAAACAGATTTCCAAACAATGTTTTATGCTCTTGTATTAAATGTAATTCATGTTTTGATTAAGAGAATGTTTTATCACATTCTAATGCAGCATTTTCTTGTTTTAACTTTCAATCTCACCTAAAAAAGTTATAAACACATTTCTAAATTATATAATATACTAATGTGGATTCATGCACATTGGAAGGAAATTAATTAGAAGGTTGCCGGAGGGGAGGGACTAGGCGAAATGGGCCAGACACGCCCTGGAGCAACCTCCCATGGTCCCTCCCTGGCTGATTGCATCTGGGGTAGTGCAGTGGCTCAAAGGGTGTCTATAGAATGAGTGGGGTCCTTCCAATAGGTGGAGTCCCTTGGCCTGGCCTGAGGGTATCAGGCCAAAAATGGCTTTCCGACATCCTGAGGGGTCCCATAGTGCAAGAGTGCAAGAGGGCACTCATCCTGAGGGGTCCTGCAGTGCAAGAGTGCTGTCACACAGGTTGTGGAACACAAACACAAGTACACAGTAAGCCAGATTCGGGGCCAACAGTGCCCCAGAAACAACATAAGGTGGAATCGCATGGCCCCACGAGGTATCAGGCTCCCTCCTCTCTGGTTTCAGGGTGCATCCTCAAGAATTGCTGCTTCCAAGTCACTGCAGCTTGGCAGGACCTGCATTAAGCATCTTGCCCCTGGTGGTCAGTGCGCGCGCGTCATAGCTACTGGTCAGATGGACACTTAACATATTAACCTTCTAAAGATGTACTAGAGGCCTGGTGTACAAAATTCATGCATGGGGGGTGGAGGTGTTCCTCAGCACCCTCTCTAATCTGGGACCCCTCATAATCCAGGACTGCTGGCTCCTAACTACTCAACTGCCTGCCTTCCTGACTGCCCCTAATCACTTATGCCTGACAGCATGATCACCCCTTAACAACTCCCCTGCAAGCCTGATTGATGTCTAATTGCTCCCCTGCAGGCCTGATTGCCCCTAACTGCCCTCCCCTGAAGGCCTGGTCACCCCTTACTAACCTCCCCTGAAGGCCTGGTCACTCCTAACTGCCCCCCCTTCAGGTCTGGTCACCACTAACTGCTCTCCCCTGCAGGCCTGGGTCCCCCGCAACTGCCCTTCCCTGCAGGCCCAGTTACCCCCAACTTCCTTCCTCTGTCAGCCTGGTCACTCCTAACTGCCCTCTCCTACAGGCTTGATCATCCCCAACTGCCCTCCCTTGCAGGCCTGGTCCCTCCCAACTGCCCTCCCCTGCTGGCCAGCTTGTGTCCACATGGAGGCAGGATCTTGTGACCACATGGGGACAGTCATCTTGTGTGTTGGAGTGATGGTCAATTTGCATATTACTCTTTTATTAGGTAGGATGGAAAATATCTACATATTGTCAGCAGCTCCTTGGACAGCAACATATTTGCTTGGTTTTAATGGATGGTAGAAATAAAGCTGCTAGACCACTAAAATAATATGGTTTAGCAACTTTATTTCTCATCTTTCCCTTGTAAAAATACATACCATTTTTATTCTATGGATTACTCTTTAAAAGTTAAAGACTTTCAAAAATCTTTTAAATATTCCAACACATGTGTATTTGATGAATGTGTACTTATGAAACACAATATATACTGTCATACTAATGTGTCAATACTATTCAGAGAACAATAGCTATTTCTTCAAAAAGTGTGACAGTAGCCAAAAGAAAAATTAACACTACAATCAGTGTCCTGAGTAGCTGTAATTTGTTTCTAAATACACACTTTATACACAGGTCAATTTTACATTTCTTACACTGTTAAGATTGTAATTTATTTTCTTGTTCTGATAGGACATATCCAATAAAAGATCTCACTGACATACCGTCACAGAAACCAGAAGGGAGGAAAAAGACTACAGGAGAATCAAGAGACACGAAGACTATCTGTACAGTAGTCTTCCTCAGCAATCCACATGCAGAAGGAATGTTTACCACAATCCCACTGAAAGGATATACCAGTTCTTTTTCTAGTTATTCTCTACAGAATTGCATAAATACTGAGAAATCTAGAAATAGACATACATATGCATATATAAAAATTATTGTCAGAGTATAAGTTACTGCTGCCCAGGGACTGCAATAATTTATGTAACATCTGTTTTCATATTTTTCTAATTTCTTTCTTAATTAACATGCATATTTAATGAATAAATGCTCAGACCACCTCTTTTTTTCTGCTGATTGTGCCTCTTTACTTTTGAAGTTGTGTACTCCTTCCTAGGAAGAATCAGGATAGCTTTTCAAACCTTATTGAAAGCACTAATTTTTAAATGTAAAACATGAAATAAACCAATTTTTAAGAAAATACTAAAATCTTAAGGTTTTCATCAGAACATTTCAACATGTTAACAAAGCATGCAGTAAATTAAGGTCCAAGTACCAAAAAAAAACAAAAAAACACAAAAACATAATTCCAACTATTTATATTAATCTTCTTGATTTCTCTTTAACTTTTATAAGAGCTCAGAAACCCATTACAACTATGATTTTTTGACTTTGTAAGTTCTGTTAGTGTTTCAAAATCTTTATGCTTCACGCAACTAACATAAATGAACACTCTCCATATAGTAAACATCAAGAAATATGTAACCAACTATTTCTTTTTTGAACTGTAAACTTCAAATATTCTGCATATAGGAGGAAAGGGGAAAGTTTTCATTCTAAAGCTCATTCAAGTACAATCAATTTCTGAAAGCTCTTAATCTGAACTGGGGAATTCAAAACTCAAAATATTACTTATATTTAGTGTTAATAGAAAAAATAAAATTAGAGACTGATCAAGCCAATGCTACAGTAACTAAAATATTGCCAAATAACAATGCTTAAAATGCCACCATTGTGATTCCATGTGTACTTACCTCATTTTAGAATTACTCACTAATTATGTGCTTCAGTCAGTCACTTAATATTTCTCTTCCATTGTCAGGACTGTTTATAGATATTAAAATTGTCTCAGCCTAGAACTTACATTTTATTTGGGAAACAGACAGTAGTACCCAATAAACATACACATACATAATTGTAAGCAGAGGTAAATGCTATTAAAAATATAGACAGTGGGGAATCATGAGATTTTATAACAAGAGACTGATTTAGTCCAGAAATCAGCAAAGACCTAAAGAAATACTGTTGAATATGAGATCGGAAAGATATGATTCACGTAATTGCTCACTCTAAATTACGTGTGTGTGTGTGTGTTTGTGTGTGTGAATGTGTGTGTGTTTAAAATTCAGCTGAATACTAACGTTTTCATTATGCTACATATTTAGTAGGTTTGGTACTAACCCTCCATTAACACCAAGAAAAACAAAAACAAAAAACAAATACAGAAACTATCCAATTAAAAAAAGAGAAAAGCGCCAAGACCAGTTTGGCTCAGTGGATAGAGTGTCATCCTGTGGATTGAAAGGTCCCAGGTTCAATTCTGGTCAAGGGCATGTACCTTGATTGTGGGCACAATGTTTCTAGCTCTCTGTCCCTCTCCCTTCCTCTCTGTAAAAAATCAGTAAAATATACTTAAAATTTTTTAAAAAAATGAAAAAAGAAACTGAATAGACATTTCTCCAAAGAGGATGTACATATGGCAAGAAATATATTTTAAAATTCTCAACACCACTAATCATCAAGAAAATGCAAATCAAAACCACAATGAGGTATCACCTCACAGTTGTCAGAATGGCTAGTATTTTTTTTAATATATTTTACTGTGTTTTTTTTTTACAGAGAGGAAGGAAGAGGGATAGAGACTTAGAAACATCAAGGAAAGAGAAACATCCATCAGCTGCCTCCTCCACACCCCCTACTGGGGATATGCCTGCAACCAAGGTATATGCCCTTGACAGGAATTGAACCAGGGACATTTCAGTCAGCAGGCTGACACTCTATCCACTGAGCCAAACCGGTTTCGGGATGGCTAGCATTTTTTTAAAAAACAGAATAAAGCAAATAAGTGCTGGTGAGAATGTAGAGAAAATGGAACCACTATTGGTGAGATTGGAAATTGGTACAGCCACTATGGAGAACAAGAAAAAGATTCCTCAAAAAATTAAATGTAGAGCTACCAAATGACCCAGCAATTCCACTTTGAGTTATCTATATGAAGAAAAAAAAAAAACGAACGCTAATTAGAAAAGATATATGTTCCTCTCCCCTCCTTCCCCCACCCCCGTGTTCATTGCAGCATTATTTACAATAGCCAAGATATGGAAGGAACCTAAGTGTCCATGGATAGATGAATAGATGAGCCTACAGAGCATTATTACGCTAAATGATATAAGTCAGACAAAGACAAATACCTCATACTTTCACCTATATGTGGAATCTAAAATAAAATGAAAACAACAAAACAGAAATGGACCCACAGTTACAAATAATAAACTAAAAGGAGGCAAGTGGAGGATGGGTTAAAAAAAACAACAAACTAACATTCCAGCAAAATAAATACAGGAAGATCACACATGTATCAGTGCTTTTAGTCTCCTAACTCAATAAAACAGCATTGAATTCATTTACATTACTAATGTCATTCTTTTGCCACTCATAATAGTAACTTTTTAACTGTATTCTTTAAAAACACTTTTAATTTATTTAGATTCCAAGAAAAATTATTACTCTTGGTTTCATATTGCAATAAAATGTGTAAAACTAAGTATATTCAAAGACTCTTAAGAAAAATGCTCTCTGAGGTTAAAAATTGTAAATTGGTAAAATGAAAAGAAAATCATAAATGTAATATAATATACCAAAACTTTTGGTTTTATTATCAAAACTTTTGGTTTTATTACTAACACTTCTGGTCTTACTAGTTTTTAAAAATAATGTTTTTACTGAAACCGGTTTGGCTCAGTGGATAGATAGTCGGCCTGAGGACTGAAGGGTCCCAGGTTCAATTCCGGTCAAGGGCATATACCTTGGTTGCAGGCACATCCCCAGTGGGGAGTGTGCAGGAGGCGGCTGATCGATATCTCTTTCTCATCGATATTTTCAACTCTCTGTAGAAAATCAATAAAATATTTTTTTTAATGTTTTTGTGTGGTTTTTTTTGGCATACTAGAAATTCAATAAGAACTCTAAGGCAACTGGTGTTTACTCTCTAAGGTCAGAAGCGCTGGTCAATAGCTAGAGTGTTGATACTCCAAGGTTTCAGGTTTAGTAACTGGCCAGGGCACCTTCAAGGGTTAACTAAGGAATGCATAAGGAAGTGAATCAATGAGTCAACTTTCTCTCTCTCATTAAAAAAAAAAAATGATGCTCAAAGTCTTGTGTGTTTATCTTACAGTTATTTCCCTCATCCAAGTGAACAGAAGGGAGAGGTGACAGCAGACTCCTATAAGAACAGATTTCAGAAAGGCTACTGAAGCCTTTAAAAAGGCTAGTAACCCTACTCTGAAGTACATCCTCCCAGTCCTCTGTACTAAACCACTCACTGCCTAAACTGAGTGAATACCAGGCCATTTCCCAGAGCAGTATTTGTGGAAGGGGAAAAAAAGCTCTAAAGATTACATTTCCTAATCTAAAAGTATTGCTGCTTTTCGCTTTTTAGACAATGGCATAAATATTCATTGAAATAATACTTAATTTCATTGAAGACATTCCTCATCTAAAGACTACCAACATGTAAAATGTTCTTTTAAACTTATAACTGTTCTTCTGAGCAATGCATGGTGATATGAATTCCGCATCCCATGATACTTAGGGTGGTGGTGAGGTTGGGTGGAGGATGTCCTAAAAGCCAGACTTGTCTCTGTGTTCTTTAGAAAATATCATTTTATTTACTTTCCAGTAATAGCTCTATGGAAAAAAATCTTATTATTATCATTACTAGAGACCCGATGCACAAAATTCATGAATGGGTAGGACCGCTGGACCGATCTTTGGCAGGACCTGCAGGACACTGGGGGCCTCCGCTGGCACCCACCTTGACTGGCCTGAGCCCTGCAGGCTAGGGGCAGATCCTGTGTTGAGCGTCTGCACCCTGGTGGTTAGTGCGCATCACAGCAACTAGTCATTCTGCTGTTTGGTCAATTTGCATATTAGGCTTTTACTATATAGGATTACTTGCACAGACAGATGAAGAAATATAGGCATTGCTAATTAAACATATTTAATATTACACAGTCAATGGTATTGAAGTGTCAGGTCTGTGACACTTCACAAGCTATTTCCTTTACACAATGTCACATGCCTTCAAGTAATCCAATGAGTAATATAAGTCAAAAATCACTTGATGAATTAAAGTGATTTATCTCCATCTCACTGGAGTACCTGGTAACCTACCATCGAAAGTGAAGTTTGTGTCCTTTAAACATCAACCAATTGGCTCATGATATTGAAATCTATGATTGATGGAGCTTAGACACTGATTGCTTTGTACTAATTTTCATTCTGAAATACATTATATATTGTATTCAGCACTATAAAAAAAGCTTCCTATGAAGCTCTACATTTCAGTCAGTATAATAAACATTAAGATTAAATTTCTAAATGAATAATTCCTGGTTTTCAATATATTATCCTTGACAAACCATATATGTGCAATTGAGAATCAGGCTTTTTCAATGGCATTCCTTCTCAAATATTCCTAAAACCAGTGTGCAAGTTAGCTAGACAAGCCAAAAATATGTCCTGTGCTTTATGTGTATAGATGTGCAATGAATATAGATAAATCCCAGTGGAAATTTCTAAATATAAAATTACCATACTAAGAATAATTGAGAGCAAATCTAAAAATTCAGATCTGTGGCTTCTCTCTATTTCATTCCCAAAGTTGACATAACCAATTGTGGAAAGAGTTCCAAAGAGCTGATTAAAGAATTTCCTTAAGGCAATTCCAGATTTTCCCTACAAAGAACTTGTCTACACTTAACTGAGTTCCTCAGTCAAAACCTATTTCAAATGGAACACTAAGTTTCAGAATGAGCCACCATTTCTACCTCTTACAATGAAGGAGAAATTTGACCAGAAAACAAAGCTCACATGGTATATGTGATTGGTAAGTCATTTTAATTATCAAGTATGAGAATTTTAAAAATAACTAAATTTATAGTAAAAACCATTGTGGTGTATGTTCTTTTGACTATGATTACTCTATTTTGATCCTTTGCTAGATTCATATCTAGAAAAACCTTCATGTAACATTATTCTATTAATTTGCTAAGAGCCATGATATTTTAAGTTCAACTTAGTCCCAGGCTTCCACATGTCCCAAACAATCATCTTTAGATTGGTAGAGTTGTTTTCTGGCATAATCGTCCTTCTTAAACAAAAACCTCTCTAAGGAACAAGAATTCCTCACAAAGCAGTAGAGCTATACTTCCTAAAGTGACAGCATTCCAAGATCCACACAATTAATAATACCAGGGTGTCTTTGCATGAATGAGTCCTAGGCACAAAAACTGGATATTATAAACTCAATTATAAGTAATGTATTGAACTTATATTAAGATTTTGATGTAGCATTAATGATAATATTAATGATACTATACTAAGATTGTCTAGTTCACTTGGCATTTTTAGCAGCTAGAATTCTGCTCAACTCTTCTGATTTTTAGAACTTAAAGTACCAGTTTAATCCTGTAAAAAAATTTGATCATGAAGGAAAATAAAGTTCCTCATGTGTGGGGATTAATTTTATCAACTTCTGTGATTAAAGATCAGGAACGTACGTATACTTCATTTTGGGGAGGTATAACAGTAAATACTAACATGCATATATTAACACTAGAGAACCAGTGCACAAAATTCGTGTATGGATAGGGCTCCTAGGCCTGGCTGGTGATCAGGGCCAATGAGGCCTTCTGGCTGCCAACAGGGGCCTTCCTTCCCTGGATGCCAGCTGCTGGCTGCCAACCAAAGCTTTCCTTTGTTCTGCACCGCCCCTTTGTGGTTAACAGACGTCATAGTGAGCGACTGACCTCCCAGTCTCCAAGTCAAACACCTGAGGGGACACTCTGCATATTAGGCTTTTATATATAGAGAGATGCTTAACTGCAACAGACAAATCTTGTGAGGTTACTATGAGTTATGGGGAAAAGGAGGCTTTGTTGACATCCAATGATCTATAATTAAAGGTTTTCATGATACTGAATAGATTTTTTTCTCAAAAAAATCATTCACCAAATTATTGACTACTGTATTATACTCTGAAAAAAGGATAAATCATATAGGCCTGCTTTGTAGTTCTAGGCAAAGTTATCTTGCTAGGCTCCATCTTCTAAACTGTGATAGTCTAGAATAGTGATTTTTAACCCATGTGCCAAGGCAGGCACAATGGTCTAGAATTTTTAAAACATACAATACCTAACTGTTCAGACAGGGGATTTGACCTCTTTCTCTTAGACTGTCTAATAAAAAAATGACAACAGCCAACACAACAATAACCATTTGGAGTAAATGAATCAAAAGTATGCCTTTTTGAGTCATATCAGCAAAAATATATTTCTTGATATGCTGCAAGATTTTAGTTATTGGTTTATGTGTGCCATGATGAAAAGGTTGAAAATTGCTAGACTAGAACACAAGAAAAGAAGTCTTATATTTGATCAGTATCCTACTGCCCTCCTTCCTGCCTCTCCCACAGTAGGGTCAGTGGAATTATAATTTACAGGACATAATATTATCATTAATGCTATACCAAAATAAAAAATGATACATTATTTTTTTAATTATTAATTTATATAGAAATTTTAATCTAATGATTTTTGAAATACAGTCATTAGCACAAGAAATGTTTAATTCAATATACTTAAATGACAGGCTATTCTTCACAAGAGAAAAGTCTAACAACACACTTTATAAAACCATAAACTTTGATAAGGTTTCAGTCAGACATTTTAAAAAATATTTTTGTTAAAATCAAAGCATACACTTTGATAAACAGGTCTTTTCTATACTAAACAAAAATAACAACCAAAAATAAATTAGAACTAGTAAATCATAGCAACACCCCAAAGAAAATTCTTGATACACACCCATAGCTTCAGAAAGGACAGTTAATCCCTACTCTGGCTATGCAGCAGAACGTAATAAGAGGGAAAACTAAACAGAAATATTTTAATCAAATTCCCCTCCAACAGTTAATTCAATTTTACTGGAGAAAATGATTAACCATGTAAAAGCTGCTATTGCTATTAAAATTAAATCGGGCATTTTCCAGAACATCTTTTTGGGAAGTAATATGCAGGTAATATTTCAGAAAAGAAAAGCGATCTAAAGAGTCAGGTAATTATTTATTAAAGTAATAATTTTTAAACCTTCATTATTTGTAAGAAGTTAAAAGATTATCCTTAGACTGAGGTAATTACAAACCATTAATACAAACTACAATTTAAAATATTTTCTCAATAACATCTAGTGTACACTATAAAAAATTCCACATACAGTAGTGAATAAAAATAAAATACAGATTTTAATGCAATTTAAAGTTTTACATATTGACCTATAGTGCCACGTAGCCTTCCTCAAACATGGGAGATACTTTTACTTGGAACTCCATGTAAATTTGAATCCACATTTTCTATCTTTCTGTACTCATTCTAATTAACAACTTAATGTACTGCATCTAACTATAAATTTTTTATTTTTTTATACCTGAAACCTGCAGTTATCCAAGTTTATGAAGAAAAAGAAACCAAGTTTGAACTTAAAGAAAAAATTAAAAAACTAAGTACATTTGCAAATTCATAGCTGGCCCTATTGATCCTCTGTTTCATTCCTACTGACTTGGCTTCAGAAGAGCTGCAATCAGTACCATAGCCTTAAAATTATTCAAAATGGGCTTACAAGGAGAAAAATGACTGCTCATGTCCTGGAGAACAGACTAACAATCTTTTTGTTTACTGAAGATTTTATGTTATTAAAATACTTCATATTATGCAACCAACCTCTTATTAACAAAGCTATCGCATCATTTCATAAGATGCAGAAAACATTTTTTATAATATTCAACACCATTCATGATTTTTAAATTATTTTTAACTATTTAAAAAAACTACCTTAAAGTGATGAAGTGAATGAAATGAATCTTTCCAAAAATCTATAAAAAATAGAATACATAATGATGATACATCAGAGACATTCTCTTTTAAAAAAAGAGATGCCCACTGTCACTTTTTTTCAAATATATTTTTATTTATTTTAGAGTGAGAAAGATAGAAACATTGAAGAGAAACATTGATGAGAGAGAAACATTATCAATGGCTGCCTCCTGCATGCCTCCTACTGGGGAAAGAGCCCGCAATCCAGGCAAGTGCCCTGACCAGGAATCAAAGGACCTCTTGCTGCATGGGTTGAAGGTGGGTCAACAGTCAAACACTGAGCCACTGAACCACTGAGCCACCCCACCCACCCCACTATCACTTTTTCTGGAGATTATACTAAAACTTCAAGACTGCCTAAGATTAAAATAAAATAAAAAGTAAAATAAGTAAAAAAGGAGAAGAAACAAAGTCATGTTTTCAGATATGATAGGCAACTTAAGACATCCAAGAATTCAGAAAGTTTGCTGCATTCATACAAAAATAAGATTTCTATTTTAATTTAATGTCTACTTTCCCTGATTCATGATTATCTCTTACCTTTTTGTTTCCTTATACAGTTGCATTAAGTCTTTACTAAGAGTCACTAACCAGAACTACACATTTATGAAGTTTGATAAGAATAGGATAAGGTACCCCCCACTCCAAAGATCTGTTGCATTCTTATTACATTCTATTCTTACACCAAATTGCCTCTTTAATTAAAATACTTTTTTTTTTGCCCAGCCAATGGCTCAGTGGTTGAGTATTGACCTATGAACCAGGAGGTCACGGTTCAATCCATGGTGAAGGCACATGCCCAGGTTGTGCTCTCAATCCCCAGTGTGGGGTGTACAGGAGGCAGCCTATCCATGATTCTCTCTCATCATTGGTGTTACTATTTCTCTCTCCATCTCCCTTACTATCTGAAATCAATAAAAATATATTTTTAAAAATGTGTGTGTGTGTGTGTGTGTGTGTGTGTGTGTGTGATTGCTGTTGCCTTTTGGGGGCCAGATCCTCAGAGTGGCCCAATATATCTAGGTATGTTCTAAAATATCTCCAATATATCCTATAAGTTATTTCCTGTATCAGAATAAGCGAGTCAGAACTCATTATTCTTAGTGAAACATACTTCAATTTACTTAAAGAATCACTCTGCAACTGCAAAAAATGAGAACACTTTGCCAGGTCCCTGGACAGCCATGCAGCCTTCTGCAGTGTTCCTGCACTTACTACCTATTTGCTTTACCAGCATTTTGTTTCCTATACCTAAGTCTGGAATGTTGTACTACAGGCTTCCAAAGGGCTCCCACTGTTTCTATATACCACTCCATTTAATATGGCCAACTTAACCATACTTTTCATTTCCTACCTCTAATATGGTTTCTAATCCATGAGAGATTTTTTAAATTATCACTTATTTATTTCACATTTTATAGACTTTTTCAAAGTCTAGAGAAGGACTAGTATTACGTGACTAATTGTCTAACTTTTTGGTTTTGTTTGATTTTGTTTTGTCTCAAACAACAGCAATTTCTTTTCTCACAACTGCAACAGCTAGAAGTCCAAGGTGTCAACAGGTTTCTTTTTCTTTATTGAATTTATTGGGATGACATTGCTTCACAAATCCATTGCCTCCCAAGATGGAAGGGGACTGCTGTTTCCAGATCTTGGCTAGCCTATCTAATAAAAAAAAAGTAATATGCAAATTGACCATACCTCTGCTATACCCACAAGCCACACCCACCAGCCAATCATGAGCAAGTATGCAAATTAACCCAACCAAGCCAGAGAGAGCAGGAGGGATGCTTGGGTTGCTTCAGCACTGGAGAAAGCCAAGCTTTCCACACACCCTGGCTAGCCTAGGCCTCTGCTTAAAGCTACAAAGTTTTAATGGCTACTGCCATGGAATGAGTAGAAGGCTTGGCTCTGCTCCAGGCTACAAAGTTTCAATTGTAGAAGATAAACACATCCCAGATACCAGGGTCTCCACTTGGTTCGCCAGGCCCATCACCCAGGCCAGCCCACATCCCAAAGGAACCCCCGCCCTGATCTGGGACACCCTTCAGGTCAAACCAGCTGGCCTCACCCCATGCACCAGGCCTCCAACCCACAGCACACAAGATGACTGCCCCCATGTGGACACAAGATAGCCACCACAAGATGGGCAGCAGGGGAAGGCAGTTGGCAGGGACCAGGCCTACAAGAGAGGACAGTTGGGGGTGATCAAGCCTACAGGGGAGGGTAGTTAGGGGTGACCAGGCGGACAGAGGAGGTAAGTTGGGGGGCACCCAGGCCTGCAGGGGAGAATAGCTGGAGGGGACCAGACCTGTAGGGCAGAGCAGTTAGGGGTGACCAGGCTAGCAGAGGAGGGAAGTTGGGGGTGACCAGGCCCATAGGAGAGGCCTGTTAGGGGCAAACAGGCTGGCAGGGGAGCAATTAGACATCAATCGATCAGTGGTTAGGGGTGATCGGGCTGGCAGGAAGAATCAGTTAGGGGCAATCAGGAGGCAGGCAGGTGAGCAGTTGGGATCCAGCAGTCCTGGATTGTGAGAGGGATGGGATCAGGTCTAAATGGGCAGTTGGACATTTCTCAGGGAGACCAAGATTGGAGAGGGAGCAGGCTGGGCTGAAGGACACCCGCCCCCATGCACGAATTTCATGCACCAGGCCTCTAGCTGTAAATAATGCTGTAATGAACATAAGAGTGCATACGTTCTTTCAAACTAGTATTTCAGTAATCTTATGATATATTCCCAGAAGTGGAATCTCTGGGTCAAAATGCAGTTCCATTTTGATTTTTTAGGAACCTCCATACCGTTTCCACAGTGGTTGTAGCAATTTGTATCACCACCAACAATGCAAAAGGGCTCCCTTTTTCTACATCCTCATTGGCAACATGTTATTTGTTGATTTGTTGATGGTAGCCATTCTGGCAGGTATAAGGTGATATCTCATTGTGGTTTTAATTTGTATCTCTGTGATTAATGAAATTGAGCATTTTTTCATATGCCTATTGCCCATCTGTATATCCTCTCTGAAGAAGTGTCTATTCAGGTCCTTTGCATATTTTTTTTAATTGGATTATTTATTTTCCTGGTATTGACTTGTATAAGTGCTTTATATATTTTGGAAATTAACCCCTTCTCAGATGTATCATTGGCAAATACCTTTCCCCATACAATGGGTCCCCTTTTCATTTTGTTGATGGTTTCTTTTGCTGTGCAAAAGCTTTTAAGTTTAATGTAGTCCCATTTGTTTATTTTCCCATTGTTTCCCTTGCCCTAGGATATATTGGCAAAAATATTGTCAGAAGACATGTCTGAGATCTTATTGCCTATGTTTTTTCTTGGACCTTTATGGTTCGGCAACTTACATTTTAGTCTTTTACCAAATTTCAGTTTATTCTTGTGTATGGAGTAAGTTGGTGATTTAGAAAAAAAGAATTGGATAGGTAATTGTTTAATTTTTCAAAAATTCTTCTCATTTTTCTTATGGGACATTTTCCTTCAATATCATATTTACAAAAGTACAAATTCCTTTTTAACTAACTCCTGCCTTTTTAAATTACTAAAATTGTTCTCTCCATGATCCAAATGTAATTTCCATTCCCAAGATTTATACTCTCCTATTTCTTTGTAGCCCTAATATCAGGATCTCCTTCCTAAAATCCTCCTTCCCCTGTTTCTATAACTTTTTCCAACAATAGACCCATTCATCAATTTTGACACTGCCACCTTATCAACATGTAGAAGTTCTGCTGCATCAGTCTTTGGCTGATTCCTTTCTTATTTTATTCTACCACCACCAATGCCTTTCTTTTTGGCTTTGTAGTCTCATTCAAATTTCGTGCCTCCAACCATTAACTTCTGTCCTGATGTCTCTAATTCTGGCTTGGATCCCAAAAACTAGACCACACTGGCATGTACATTACATCCAAAGTAGATATTGCCAGTTGGTTGGATGCTGCCTCAAATGACTTCTCAACAATGCTCTATATTGGGAGCCCCTATACTATCAGATGGAACTACCACTAACAAAGAAACATACCCACTATCTCCAATCATTCCCTAAATGTCTCCACCTAATATTCCACATCAGCATCTTATATGTAATGTCTTGAACACAGAACTCACTATCTTTCCCCAAAACTGTCTATTACACGTGCATCTCGTTGTAAGGAAATCTTGGAGTCTTCAATACTTGTCTCTTTTGCACCTTCAGATCCACATTGTTGCTATATCTTACTTTATAACATTGTGATATGTACCAAATTTACCTCTTTATTCTCCAATATCATGTACTAATATAAGCACTTAATACCTCTTATCAAAGCAGCTAATAAGGCTAGTTCTCTAACTAGTCTCCCATTTGCAGTACCTTCCCTTTTTTTCAACCTTACTAAGTATTGCAATATATCTGATCATCTTATTTATCTATAATCACCCAATGACTACCCAAACTCCTTATTCTTGCAATTAGTATCCTTGATAATGGAGCTGTAATGTTATATCTACTCTTAGTTGTATAACTTTTCATTATGTAGTCTACAAATATAATATCTCTACTCCTTATTCACAATGTTTCTTGTGGCCTACAGGGTCCAAGTTTCCTTCAAATTAGAGAAAACTAGAGGGAGTGGAGAGAAAAATTGAACAGAACCTGATAATGCAGTGGATAAATATGTGAGTGAAAAAGAAGAATCAAGAATGATGTTCAGATTTGTAGCATATAAAATGAGATATATGATATTAGTCCCTTAAATAAAACTGAAAGCATTTGAGAGAAAGGGCTAGAACTTATATTATCAAGTGACTTAGACATCTCAAAATGGAAATGGACACCAGATATGCAGGTAGACATGTAGATCTTAATCTCAGAAGACAGGTGTAGACTAGAGATGTTCCTCTCAGAACAATTGCAATATAGGCAGTAAATTAAGCCACAGGTTTGCTTAGAACACCAATATAAACAGAAGACAGAATATAATTATTTTAAAGCTCTACAACATGCTGTTAGAAGCCAAGTAGAGAAGGAAGAACTGGAAGACTATAAAGTAACAACCAAAGTCTGATTTTTTAGAAGCTGAAGGGGAGCGGGGGAAGTACATTTAGAAGAAGGCATGGTCTGCAATGTTGAATGATACTGAGAAGAAAAATATGAAAGTAAAAGAAAGATAGAAAAACAAGTTCATTAGATTAAATAACACAGAAGTCTCAATGCTGCCCTTAGTTTTGACAATGGAGAAAATGGAATGTAGTTGCTGGGGAGTTAGAATGGGTGGTAAGAAAAAGAAGATAAAAAGATGACAGTAGCAACAATTCCTTCTAAAAGTTTGCATACGAAAGGAAAAGAAGTATTATAGAGAATTACATATGATAATACTATAATGTCTGTACAGTACTTCAAGTAATATGTTATCTCATGCAATTCTATCTTTTCTCCCATTGATAGCTCTAAACAGCATTACTCATTCCTACTAATTTCAGGAATAAGGCAAGAATACCCACTATGCCCATTACCATTTTTTACTGGACATATTAGTCAATGAAATCAAACTAGAGAAAACTATTAAAAATATAAAAAATAAAAACTGGAAGAGAAAAAACAAAATCATTAGAGAAAAAAAAACCTGCATCAGAACTAGAAAAGAATAAAATTATCTGCTGATGACCTAATGAAATACCTGGGAAAAAACTAGAAATAAATGCTAAAACTAAAGAAATAAAAGAATTCAGTAAGGTAACAAGACATAAATGAACATGAGAAAATCAGTAGCACTCATATACACAAATAAACCCACACAAAATACATATATAAGAATCATCAATAGATGCTAAATCTAGGTTGAAATTTTTATAAGGAGCAGGGTATTTGCATGACTAAAGTGCTTCCCCACAGACTGGTTATTAGTTGCAACGGAGAAAAAAACAAAAAACTGTAACACGATAATGAGATCTTTGACAATACATTGACCAAATAATCAAAATTAACATCACCAATGTGTCTCCAGATGTGATATCCTGAGAAGGACACAACATCATTCATGTAGTATTCATGGTTACAATACATAAGCAGAATCTAATTATGAATAAATAGCAAATAACTCCAAAATGAGGAATTAGAGACAGATAGACAGGCAAGTGGAGGACTGTATTATTCAAAAATGTCAATGTCATAAATTAAAGAAAGCTAAAGACATATGACAACTAAATATAATACCTAATCCTAGACTGGACTCTTATTGACTGGGAGAAATACTATAAAGAATATTATTGCTTCATCTACAAATATGGAATATAGTTGACAGAATAGATATAAGTATTATATCAAGAATGTTAAATTTATGGAAGCTGATCATTGTATTATAATAATGGAAGAGAGTATCCAATTCTTAAGAAACATACATTGACAAACTTTTAGGGATAATTGAATCTCTGTTCAAATTTTAATATGTATACAAATTACCTGTGAATTGTTTGTTAAAGGTAGGTTCTGATATAGTAGGAATGGGGTTGGGACTGATATTCTGCGAGCTCTCACATAACACCAATGTTATTGAATACAAACCACACTTCGAGTGAGGGTTTCAGGAACCTCAGGATAAAATGTTGACGCCCATAACTTGAAAGTAGCCAATGCTATTCTTTCAAACTGCTTTTCAAAAATCTAAATTCTCCCATAGAAAAACAATTGAGCTTTCATTCATTTATAAAATAAAAACTGTGTACAATAAAAAGAAATTATTAAAATCATCATTATCTACCGACTATTATTTTTCTTTAGAAATAGCAGTTGTCTGCAGGTAGTCATAAAAGTGCATGTACAAAATCATTGTTTAGTCTAAACCTACTTCTATTTCTAAATGCCAACAACACAGAAACACACTGATTTCTATGGTGATCAGAAATTGTCTCCAACTTTACTTAGACTCACAAGGTAGACATGTAGAAATGAGAAATGTGCAATGAGAGATTATTGCCCTGCTACCACCCAAAAAGTGGCATATATACTAAATAATTATTTACCAAACATCTTTCTCAATGATTATTTACAGCAGCAATGCAATTTAATAAAACCATCCCAAAACATAAAACTGATTAAACCAACTGCAGTGGTGGGCACATAGAGAACAGCTGATCATAATTATTCAAGATTTTTATTCTTACAGATTTTCTTTCAGGTTTTGGGAATTTTTCGCCATTCTATACTTTTAGCTTGATATTGAAATCATAGAAGAAAAAAGGATTAAGTTATGTAATAAATTTTTAGACTACAAAGTCAATTCAAAAAACAATAAACCAAATCATATACAACTTAAACCATGCACGTGCTAAAACTAATAACCGCTTATGCATTTTGAGTAACAAAATTAAGAGTTTAAAGTGAGTGACCTATTGTGTTGTCAAAGATTGTGTGGCTTGTCCTGGACATAGTATTGTCATTTAGCAAAGTTCTACATTACACATGACTATTTTCCTCATTCCTTACCAAGGAAAACGTTATAAAATTAGAAATTATTTATCTTCATAACTGGTTTTCTTGATATTAAACATTTTAAATTTTTATTTCATTACAAAACAAAGACATTTATCTTTTCATTATATGTTAGGTGATGGCTTTATTTGACTTTTTATGATAAAAGTAATTTTATAGTATTTTTGTCACAGTGAAGGACAAAGATAAGCCAACTGTTTAGATTCCTCTCCTTTATGTTGTGTCTTTGATCACTAACAATGCTGCGTGAACAGCCAACAGAAGGCTGACATTTCGTAAAATATGCAGTGATAAAAACTAATACTGTAGCATCTGGGAGCAATATATAAAATGCAGAAATACACCTAATAACTGTGGTCTTAAATAATAAGTTACTAAAAGCTAAATAAAAAGCATACCTACAGCAGGGGGAAGTGGCAAGTTTACAAAGGTATTTTTTGGTACATCTATTTCTAAAAACAAAGTTTTAAAAATAAATTGTCTATAACACCTTTCCTGCTATTCTATACTTAAAAGCCAGCCACCTTCTAAGAACAGAGATTCTTTACCCTATATCTTTCAACAACTGAAGAACACATTACAAAATCATCATTGAAAGAAACTATAAAAAAGCAGAGGAAATTTCTTTTTCTCACTTCAAAATGTCAAAATCGATATAAAGAAGCTATATATAACTTTAAGACAAAGCACAGACCACAACCAAAATAAGTTTTAAAAACTATATAATTAATGCCAGTAATAATACATCCTTTCACAATCTAAGCCTTAAATTAACATCCTTAGTACAACACAGCAAGTAAATTGTGCTCTAATATGTTTAAATAATTTAACTTTACTGCTAAACATTAGTTTTTTAAGTGAGAAGCAAGCAAAGCAATCAATAAAGACCATCCAAGAGCAATCATGTGAATTATCATGTGAATTATCTTTGTAGCGTTTGGTTTAATATTCCACCTATGTCTGTAAAAGTCACAGTCTTCAGAAGTATTTTTGTTGTAAATACACACACACACACACACACATACACTGTGTGTGTGTGTATATATATATACATATATATATATATATATATAGAGAGAGAGAGAGAGAGAGAGAGAGAGAGAGAGAGAGAGGAAGTGATATATAAAAGCCACATTCAGCACTCCAAAGAATTCTGAATTACACTTTACCTAAAGAAAATATACAACAGTTAAGTAGATGAGAGGCAATTGTCCTTGTGCTTATAATTAGCATCTGAATTTAGGGATTTCAATGCTTAATGCACACCCACCAGCCTGTTATTCTTACCATGGCTTTTATGTCATTTAATGGAGATAAATATTCTTTTCCCTCCTCATATTTACATCAGCGCTATTTTTTTAAAGCTGTTATAATAGGTTAAACAGCAGTCTCTACATCACTCTTCATCTCCCACTGGACAAAGAATGGCATTATAGGACTGAGAATAGAGAAGGCATATTTACATTCCTAATGTTCCTAACTATAACGTTTATGTAAATTATGATACTACACTGCAAATACAATCATTTTTTTGTTTCACAGCATACTTTGCCATTCT
>PVJN01033933.1:0-23091 GCA_004026805.1 Lasiurus borealis | reverse complement strand
CGGGGGGTGGGGGAGGTGGGCTCCGGGAGGGGCAAAGGGCTCTACAGGAGCGGCACTCTGGCCACAGTGAAAACGAAGACTGCAGATTCCGGCCTGAGTCTGCAGCAAAGACGAAGAAGGCAGACTCAGGCCAGAGTGAAGGCCTGGGTCCCAGGTGCCGGAGGAAAACCGGTGCCGGAAGCCAAGGGAAGGAAGGCCTATTGCACAATTCTCTTCCTGCAACGGGCCTCTCGTTGAAGAATAAAGAGAATTCAGAACAGGAAGGAAGGTGGAGAGTGAGAACAGACTCAACCTTCCCAAACCCCCCATGTTCAGAGATGGTGCTTTAAGGGAGAAGGATACTGAACAGAGACCAACAGAATCAAATTCTAAGGGGTTATCCACCCAAAGAGGGCAGGCTTGGGTGGCCCCACCTGGGGGTCTCTGAGGCCCCAGGGTGCACCTAGAATAGAGAGCAGACAGGGGCCACCAGGGAAAGCAAGCCCCTCAGGCTGGGAGGTGAAGACAGAAATGTTCCCGGGGCCTGACCCTCTGACAAGAGTTCAGTTTTTTAAATCCATGCTGCTTTAGTGGCTACCTTTTGGACAGATACAGACTGTGTGCTCGATAAATACTTATTGATTGATTGCTTTCTTCCTTGGCTAATGTTTCCAGGAATGAAACTATTTGTGCAGAGTCTCAAGCGCAGGCTTAGGAGCCATCCATCTCCTGACCTCTAAGGGGCTAG
This sequence comes from Lasiurus borealis, assembly GCA_004026805.1. NCBI lineage: Eukaryota > Metazoa > Chordata > Mammalia > Chiroptera > Vespertilionidae > Lasiurus > Lasiurus borealis. The sequence goes on along the minus strand of PVJN01033933.1, from coordinate 22,364 downwards.
AGTGTTACAAGTCTCTTCGGGGTGCGGGGGGCGGCCACAACAACAAAGGGCAGCTTGACAGACGACTCTGGCCCCAATTCCCTAGAACAGCGGTTCTCAACCTGTGGGTCACGACCCCTTTGGGGGTCGAACGACTCTTTCACAGGGGTCCCCTAAGACCATCGGGAAATGCAGATATTTACATCACGATGCATAACAGTAGCAAAATTTCATGGTTGAGGGTCACCACCACATGAGGAACTGTATGCAAGGGTCGGGGCCTTAGGAAGGTTGAGAACCACTGCCCTAGAAGCATCTATGCGTCCACAGCACAGGTTCTCAAGAAAGGTGCCAATCCTCTGACTGACCTCTGCCACCAAGAGTTGGATCCCACTCTTACAGAAGGGGAAATGAGGAGGGGGCCACGGTCAGAGAGAAGGGCCTGGGACAAGTCAATCTCGCTCCTGATACCCACCACCATCAGCAAATAAGCCAAGACCAATACAGACAGAATCTGCTCAAACATTTATGACTTAAAAGAGGGAGGAGACAGCTGGGGGCGGGGGAGGGGGGAGCCTAATTCTAGATGGACACTTTAAAATTCTGCTAGGTCTCCAAGGCCCAGAGGAGCCAGATCATTAAAGTCTCATCTTTGCGGGCCAAGAATAGCTCAAGATTTATGCCTCACGTTGGAGCGCCCTGCTCCGCCTGCGTGCTGCCTCTGAGCCAGAGGTGCAACCTCACCGGGGCTTAGATAAGCTCCACTGCAGGGGTTCACAGGCAAAAGCACCCCAATCTATAAACCAGCCACATCAGCCCTGTCCAAGGAAGCGGGGCAGCCGAGGGACAGTCCTAGCACCCTTTGTAAGACCGTAGCCAGGATAAAATGATCAACCCCAGATCAGCTCATGAGACACCCAGATGCTAAGGGTTTCACTCAGGACCGTAGGCTGCTGGGGGACACTCTTAGCTGTGTGACATGAGCAGGTTACTTAACCTCTCTGAACCTCAGGCTCCTCATTTGCAAACACGGGAGTCATGAAAGTACCTACCTCATATGACCGCTGTGAGGATTAATACAGGGAACGCTCACAGGACAGTGCAGGAACCGAATAGGTATCCAACAGCAATTGTTTTTAAGATAAGCATCTCGCCCAACTATGGGCCAAATAAAGTAAACGAAGGCGTCTGTAAATAAATAAGGGCGTTCTCCAGGAGGGTCCTTCTAGGGTTGCCAATGAGAACCTGTAAGGGGCGAAGCAGGCCCCGGAGCACCTCTCCTGACATGCATAGAACAACCTCTAAGGTCAAACACACGAAAACTCTGTAAAGCAAGTCAAACAGTCTCAAGCAGTTTGTGGACGGAATAACTGCCGCTTCCAGGAACCCCTCTGCTGTCTTCACAACCTCAGAAACGCTTCATCCTCGAAACCCTGGCACAAGCGGTGAGAATCCCAGCAAGGTCCCCTGAACCATAGTGTGGCAGAAAAATCAACAGGAGGCAAGGCTTTTGTGTGGCTGAGGAGCAGGGCTGACTGGACAACAGACTGTTGGAACAGACAGACTGACAGACACCAACCCTCAGTGTGAATGAACTCTCAAGAAGCACAGTCACGTGCACCGGATAAAGCTCTCTTCCAACAAGGTGGCAGCCGATGACCATGTTTGCTAGGATGCAGAGTTTGACCGAGTCTTGCATAATCCCTGAGAATAGCATTTCCCAAAGTGTGTTCTGTGGAAACTAATACAATGACACGCTCCATTCTTAAAGGGTTCCATGGTGCCCTGGCCGGTTTGGCTCGATGGATAGAGCGCTGGCCTGTGGACTGAAGGGTCCCAGGTTCGATTCCAGCCAAGGGCACATGCCCGGGTTGTTGGCTTGATCCCCAGTGGAGGCTGTGCAGGAGGCAGCAGATCTATGGTGGTTCTCTCTCATCATTGATGTTCCTCTCTCTCTTTCTCTCTCTCTCTCTCTCTCTTCTTCTTCTTCTTCTTCTTCTTCTTCTTCTTCCTCTAAAAACCAATGAAGAAATATATTTAAATAAATAAATAAAGGGTTCCATGGTCAAAGTGTTTGGCAACACAGCAGAGCATAACTGCTCTTGTACCTTTGCAATGCACAGAATACAGGCATGGAGGGGCCCTGCAATAAAGAAATGCCGAACTGGTTGGAGCGTAGAAAAGTGTTTGCTTTTGGTGGAACACACTTTGGGAACATCACTTTAGAGCTCAGCTACAGAAAAAAAGCCTGGTTGGGCATCCCCACTCTGCTGCGAATTCGGCCGTTAGTTCTTACTAGGTGCCTTGATTTTCCTGTCTCCAGGACTCCATGCTCCTGGTCTACCAGACCTGACTGAGTGCATCAGAGACAGCCAGGCCTACGCCCAAGACTGCGGAGGAAATGAATGCGGGAGCACGCTCCAGTCCTCCAGACAGATGGCCACACAGGGGAGGTGCTCAAGAACTGGCATCTGGAAGGACTGGAGGGCAAGGAGTTTCTCAGCCTCCCCCTGGATGACTGTTCTCCTTGCTCAGTCTTAAAGGAGACTCATAGATTACTTCCTTAGCATGCCTTCTTTGAAAAACCATAACCTCACCCGTTAAAGGTAATTCCAAAATTGTGTACAAACTGTACAACCTGGTAACTGTCCTGTCAGGCAGTTTTGGGTATGCAAATATTTATTTTCTGACCAAGTTGCATAATATGATCTGTACTGCTTGGTAGTTTGCTTTTTCATTAATGCATACGAACACATGTGCATTTTACTATTCATATTAACACAGTGAATATTAACATTGTTTGCTTTTGATAATGTTCACAGAATCTTAGTTTGGGGTAGGTTAGGGACCCAGCTGGCCTAGTTGAAAAATATTCGAAGGAGTAACCTTGTCAGTGAGGTTTTGCTAACTCCATTTTGCCAATGAAGCAACTGAGACCCAGAAAAGTGCCATAGGAAATGCCATACAAATTGTAAGAGATGAACTGGGGTCCTACTTCCAGAATAAAAAAAAATATTCTTTCTTTCAGGCTGTTCCTGTGAGTTCAGGGACTGAAAAAGCGCCAAAGTCAGTTCATATTTGTTCTTATTATGTAACATTAGGTGCCAGGAACGAGTCGGCTTCATGCACCATTTCCTCCAAAAGCCGAACGGAATATTATTTCTCCTATTGGGTTCCTGGGGACAGGAAAACCAAGGCACCGAGTTTCCTTAAACACCGTGGACACTTATTGGTGGCCATCTGGGCTGTAGACAATCTCTCTCGCAGAGGTGAGCTGCTGGCGACTGTGCCTGAGAACGCTGGAGGCGTTCAGCTCCAGCGGCTGAAGGAACCGCCCGACCGCCCCTTGCTCTCCACCAATGGCTCCTCCTCGCTTGTGAAATAGCCTCACACCAGAGCCACACGATTTAGTGTCTGGGAACCACGCGGGGGCTGCGTTGTACAGCAAACCTCATCCGCTTCTGCCACAGTAACTGCATCATAAATAAAATAAATGGGAGAATTTAAGGGAAATTAAGCCCTGAAGAGAGATTAGCACAGAGAGAGTGAACATGATCAGAGGGGGGAAATGATCACTTCAACCACCTCATCAACATAACTACTGCCTGTTGTTGAACCTGGATGGTGGCCTGCACAGGGCTGGAGGCTTGATCACCCCTCTCTCTGCTTCTTCCGGGGCCCAGAGCTCCCCTGCTCAAAGCTGAGTGCTCATGAAGCCAAACCCCTGGATTTTTATACTGTTTCTTTTTTTAAAAAAAACATATTTTATTGATTTTTTACAGAGAGGAACGGAAAGAGATAGAGATTTAGAAACATCAATGAGAAACATCCATCAGCTGCCTCCTGCACGCCCCCTACTGGGGATGTGCCCACAACCAAGGTACATGCCCTTGGCCGGAATCCAACCTGGGACCTCTCAGTCCGCAGGCCGACGCTCTATCCACTGAGCCAAACCGGTTTGGGCTATACTGTTTCTTAATGAACACTATGCAGCCTAGGAAAGCTGTATGTGGCTGGAGTGTGACGAGCCTGGTAACCAGGAGACAAGAAGGTTACACAGCGTAACTAGCAGCCTCCCTCCACCCACTTGCCCTTCCACAACAAGGCTTTGTGCCCTCAGAGATCCAGCACATCATCCCACTCCTGCCAACCCCGTTGAGGCTGGTCCTGGAGCTCTCGGCTGTGAGACTGGCTGCAGACATGATCTGGGCTGAGTTCCTAAGATCCTCCGGCCTCCCAGAGACTCCATGAGCCCGGGATCAATAGGCGCAAAGAGCCTAAAGCATCCAGTTTGGAAACACGAGCCCAGGCGCCTGAGTTGGCCTTAGCTTCCAAACCTTCCACTATAGTCTTGGCCAAGAGACAGACTCACGAGGCAGCCGAACACGGCGCTTGCGAGGGGTTAGCGATTTCACTCCCATGGATTAGAGCATTAAAGAGCTGGCCAAGAGCCCTGGAGGGTTCTGCTCATTTATAGGAACAGCATTGGGTATAAGGAAGGAGCCGCTACTTATTTAAATTGCTATAAGTCTCACAGGTTCGGGGGCTCTGTTAACTCTGCAGGTGCCCGAGGCCTATCTTCCCTGACCGAGTCTGGGGAGGGACTTCCAACAGCCATCCCAAGATGACCGTCTCCTTGAAACAACAGTTTTGCAAGCCTGCACGAGGCTGAGCTGGGCCTTCCTCATCTTCATTCCCAGCGCAGTGCCCGGTCCACACAAGTGATTGCTCAACCAATCCCACCTGAGCACATAACAAACTGAGTGTGTGCACCTGCTCTGCCTGGCAGTGTTTAACTCAGAGTCGGAGCCCAGCGAATACTTGCGAAATGAATACATGAATCACTTCCTCACTTACTGCTCCGGGCTGTTATCTGTGCTTCGATGCCTCCGAAATCTGTACCTCTGGCCCGGCTCTCCCTCTCCGGTGCCAAATGCACACACCCCACTGGCAGCCAGAGCAGGTGACCCAGGGACACCTCAGGCCGGACACATCCGAAACGGAAACTCATTAACTTCTTCACTGCCGCCTACACACTTCGCCTCCTCCCCAGGTAGGGCCTTGGAAATATTTCTCCAATCAATTCCCTCTCTTATCCATCCACCTCCGCAACTTCCCTCAGGCATTCATCACTTCCCAGCTGAATCATTTAATCACCTCCTAATCGCCTCCAGGCTCCTCCTCACCACTCTCTCCCTCCTATCCCTGCACCAGTCTCCACAACCACTGCCCACCGTGAACCCAGAAAATCTTTCCTAAATGCAAGTGTGGAGGGGACACTGCACGGGTCTCCAGTGTCCCGGGCTGAGAGCTGCCTCGTGCCCCACACCTACCAGCTACCGGGTTCTCTGCATCAGCTCTCACCTCTCCTCATCGCCGCAGCCGCTTCATTGGAACCTGTAGGAACTCTGCTCACACCCCTTCGGTGGAGGGGTTTGGAGCCTGCCCTCTCTTCTCCTCCATTACAAATCCACAATGTGTATACACAGGGCCACCCAGCAACAACCTGAATTATCTTTGGTTTTAAGACACCACGCCTTCTTCACCTTTTCCCACATGTATTTCTTTCTTTCTTTTTTTAATATATTTTATTGATTTTTTTTTTTTACAGAGAGGAAGACAGAGGGATAGGGAGTTAGAAACATCCATGAGAGAGAAACATCAATCAGCTGCCTCTTGCACACCCCCTACTGGGGATATGCCCACAACCAAGGTACATGCCCTTGACCCGATTCAAACCAGGGACCTTTCAGTCCTCTATTCACTGAGCCAAACCGGTTTTGGCTCCCACATGTATTTCTTACCTTTTTTTCCTATTGTTGGTAAGACACACATAACGTAAACTTTACCTTCTGAACCATTTCTGAGTGTACACTTCAGTGCATTAAGCACAACCACGCCATTGTGCAGCCATCACCACCCTCCTCTGCAGAATTCCTTTCATCTTGAAAAACGAAAACTCAGCATCCATTCAACAACTCCCCCTCCCTCCCACGCCAGCCCTTGACAACTACCATTCTACTTTCTATCTCCAGGAACTGAATGACTCTAGGTAGACCTCATATAAGCGGGATCATACAATACTTGTCCCTGTGTGGCTAGCTTGTTTCCCTTAGCATAGTGTCCTCGAGGCTCATCCATAGAGCATGTGTCAGAATACCCTTCCTTCTGAAGGCTGAGTCATATTCCATTGTACAGGTAGACCACGTTTTGTGTATCCGTGCATCTGCCCATGGGCTGCTTCCGTGTTTTGGCTGCTGTGAATAATGCTGCTGGTCCTGCTTTCAATTCTTTCATATACCCGGAAATGGAATTGTTGGGTCATATGCTAATTCTGTTTAATTTTGTTTAAGGAACCTCCATACTCTTTTCTATCCAAATACCATTTTTATATCCATCTTACATCCATGGGGGACAACAGACCCCAACACCCTGAGAAGCAGCTAAGGCGCACGTTGCTACAAGCTCATGAAGGGGCCTTGGAGGAGACGTCTCAGGACAAGAGTCTCCAAGGGAAGGTCAGTGCCAGGCTAGCCCCCACACCGAGAGGATGCTCCTCTCCCCACCTTTCTTAAGATGGGCTTGCTCCAGGGTTGAAGGGGGTGGAAACTGGGAGGAGCTGGGAAATTGTGCAGCCGGAGAAGAGCCTTGCTCATCAATAAGCCACTGACAGCTCATTGGATGCCGCCCATCCCTGTTTCCCATGGTGTCTAGCTGATACGGTGACACCCACAGAATTTTCTTTAAATGCCGTCAGCCAGGCCTAGGGAACAAAGCTTGTCAAAAGGGGGACTCTGGCCCTGGCAGTTCCTTCTATCCCGCCCCCCTCCTCCTGGTACTCTCCGTTGCAGCCAGAGTGAATGGCTCACAGCTCCTCAGCATGCCCTGTCCTCCCTCCAGCCTTTGCATGTGCTGTTCCCACACCTGGAGCACCTGCACCCAGGCTGTCCTCCACCCCCCTGCAGCCACCCATCAGCCTCTGATTATGCTCGAGGATTCCATTCAAGCACGGCCTTCTCAAGGAAACCTGTGCTGCTATTAGCATGGCACCTCTGCAACCGTTACGCTACTTGGTTTTCTTCTCCATTATCCCCCCAAAAAACTGTGTTCCTTTGTGGAAATGACAGCGTTTCTCATCTCTGTATCGCCAATACCTAGCCCAAGTCCAGGCGCATACTTGAATCTCTGAAAATATTTATGGACGGTGCGTGATCTTTCTAAAGCAAGTTTTGGTGACAGTAGTTGGATCATGTGCTAACTCTGTTTAATTTGGGGAGGAAGGGGTAACAGTGTTGAGACAGGACTCTTTCCCTTGGCACCAGTGACATTTGGGCCTGAATAAAACTTTGTTGGGCGGGCTGAGCTGTAGGATGTTTAAGCGGCATCTCTGGCCTCCACCACTGGATGCCAGTAGCACCCTTCCTCCCAGTTGCAACTGCTTAAACATTTCTAGACTTTTCCAATTGTCCCCTGGCAGGTGGGGCCAAAATCAGTCCCAGTTCAGAGCCACTGCACCAAGATGACGTGCAATTCTTCAGGCAGAGGGCGTCCTCTCGGGGACCTTCTGAAAGTGCAAGGCCTGGATGCAGGTTCCGGACCTCGGACGGCATCTCACAGGTCACATTCATTATCATCTCGTGAATGCTTTATAACTTGATATATCTTGTGAATAATTGAGAAGTGTACCTGCGGACCTCTTCCAACAGATCATCTGGTAGGAACCTTAAATCATCTGCCATCAGGTATTGACCCCGGCCTGATCCATTATTTACAAACCTCGCCCAAGACCGGGCTGAGGAAACGCTGCGTCCAAAGCGCTCTGTTCCATATCTTTCCTGAAGAGCTTAGCAAAGTCCCTGGAACAAGTTTATCCTGGCCAGTCAGGCTTCCAGGGCGAAGAAAGGCCTGATTCGCGAGAGGGAAAGACATGAGAACGGTGCGGCTCGGGGAGGGGAGAAGGGAGAGGAATGGCCCGGATCCCAGCGCCCGGGGAAAGCACATCCTAATCAGAAAGGGGCAGGGGGAGTACTCGCCTGAAATTTTCACTTCCTTTGGAGAGATTAAATGAGAAGAGAGGCGCTTAGCACAGGCGAGAAAGACACATGGGAGAAGCTCCATATGTAAGGGCTTCCCTTGCGAATCCCCTATGCTGAGAAGGAAGAGGAGAGAAAAAATCACACATCCAGAGTGGAGAGATAGTGGAGAATGAGTTCTCTCTAGTCTCTAAAACTGTGTGGTTCGCCGAGACCGGTTTGGCTCAGTGGATAGAGCGTCGGCCTGCGGACTGAAAGGTCCGATTCCGGTCGGGGGCATGTACCTTGCTTGCGGGCACTTCTCCGGTGTGGGGCGTGCAGGAGGTGGCTGATCAATGTCTCTCTCTCATGGATGTTTCTGACTTTCTATCCCTCTCCCTTCCTCTCTATAGAAAATCAATAAAATATATTTTTAAAAAAACAAAACTGTGTGGTTGGACGAGATTACTCCCCCAGTCGCTCCAGTCTCTCCAGACCAGCAGGAGCCCCCAGAGCCCCCAGGCCATCTTTAAGGTCCCAGACAGTGACAACTGTGGTTCTTAGGACTTTACTGAGCAGAAGAATCATTAGGGATCGTGCTTAAAATGCAGATAGCGGGACCCCCCTCGTCAGATCTTCATTCAGTCGTTCTGCAGCAAGACCAGATGCTGCGTTTTACGACAGACCCTGCACACGGACAGGGTGAGTGAAGGACCGTGATGCGAAATGCTCCCCAAGTAGTAGGGCAGCCCGAGAACTGGCAGAGTCCATACCCTCGGAGGCCTGGGGGTAGGTGCACTCTAGACGCTCTACAGGCTACGGGCAGCTCACATTTGAACTGGTGACACTGGACTCAAAAAACCTGATATTCATCCAAATGGCAACTGAGAGTTACATGTATTTTCTGTATTGCTACTAGTCCAAATGTCCAATAACTCAGCAATCCTGTTGGTCTTTTGGTGCAGTAGCTCTCAAACTTGAGTGTACAGAAGACTTACTTAAGGAGAAGGGATAAAAAGAACGAGTTTCTGGAGGCCCACTCCTAGGGAATCCAGTTCTATAGGTTGAGGAGGGCAGGACTGGTGATCAGAATCTGTGCTAGATGGCTGGGGTTCAGGTGGTCCAGAAACCACCCTGCAAGAAACACACACACAGCCCCCTGAGAGGGTCATCTCTTTGTGCCCTGTGGAAGGTCATCTAAGAAAGAAGAAGATTCACCAGACCCTGAGATCATGAGCATGAACCAGATAATAAGAGCAAAGGCTGCACTAAATTTGCTGCTAAAACAAAAATGTAGAGATTTTGATGGTCACTTTTTTAATATATATTTTATTGTTTTTTTTTACAGGGAGGAAGGGAGAGGGAGAGAGAGCTAGAAACATCAATGAGAGAAACATCAATCAGCTGCCTCCTGCACGTCCCTTACCCAGGGGATGTGCCGGCAACCACAGTACATGCCCTTGACCCGAATCGAACTTGAGACCCTTGAGTCCGCAGGCCGACCGAAGCTCTATCCACTGAGCCAAAACGGTTAGGGCTAATGGGCACTTTTTAATGAAATATGGCCCCAGTCATTTCTGAAAACAAGGCAGAGTCACCTTTTCCATCATTCACTCGCCTTTACTTATTCAAACCACATACACTGAGCTCCAGTCATGATTCATGCCCTGTGCTGGGCACCAAGGACATGAGTGTCACTCCATCCTAAAGAACTCCCTATACCTGCACCATTGTTACTTGGGGATTCTTGACCCCACAATAGCAAGGGGCCTCTTGCTAACCCTAGCTCCATGGATCATGGAAGGAGCTGCACACAAAAATCTAGGAACTCGTCAAGGCTGCCAGAGACCTGAGAAACATTGGCCATCATGTTTCTTGGGGAAGTTCTAAATGAAGTCAATGAAATACATTCTGACCCTACCCAGGGTTGAGCTGAAAGAGGCTGGGGCTAGGAGTGGGTCTGGCATGCCCACACCCAAATCCCTGGGGCTTCAGAAGCAGCAACCCAAGCTTATAGCCACAGAGTCTTGGTCCAGTCAGTGTCTCTCTGATGGGGGCACCTAGGTTCTGCATCCCCGAAGTACATATGGTAATATTCCTTCCAGAATCGAAGACAAGCTCCTTCCCTGCCCTCCTGGCTCCCACATGATCATGTGACCTGTCTGTCCCTTCTCATCCTTTTCTCCTATTGTCCTCCAAACTCATGCCCAACGTAGTCACTGTTCTCAGGAAGTGGCTCTCCCTGCAGCTACCATGGCCAATGGAGCAAGTCCATTGACCCCACCACCACCCGCCTCCTAGACTGCATACCCATCCAGGCCAGCCCTTCCCATCAGGTTGGGTCCTGATCTAAGAGGCCCTCGGCTAACATTACCCACTCCAAGGAACATCATTCAAGACCACCACTTGTCTACTCAGACCAATGTGGGCCTTACTACAACTCTATTGTTCTCTGATTCATCTATGGGTCTGAATCTTCGCTTCCTTCAGTGGATTGGAAGCCATTGAAGGACATCCCCTCCTGACATTTCCATCAAATCTAGGCAGAGGCTGGATCCAGACTAGGTGCTTCAACAAATCCTATTGGTTTGACTTGCTCCCCTTACCCTCTTTCCAGGAAATCATTAGTAATAAGCAACCTCTTCTAAGGCAACACACAGTGGAAAGTGAAAAGGGAAGGAACTTTCCTGTGGGCCAGCTGGTGTCCTAATTCCAGCTCTTCCATTGCCTATGCAGTGCACTCTTTGGCCCGTTACCTAACTGTTGAGAGCCTTTCTTTGTTCATCCTTAAAATGGGGATGTATTGAATCTCAACCAAAACAAACAAACAAATAATGAACCCAATTCAAAAATGGGCAAAGGACTTGAATAGACATTTCTCAAAAAAAAAAAAGATATACAAATATGGCCAAAATGCATATGAAAAGATGCTCAACATCACTAATCATTAGGGAAATGCAATCAAAATTACATTGATATATCTCACACCCATCAGGATGACTACTATCAAGAAAACAAGTGTTAGTGAGGACATGAAAAAATTGGAACCCTTGTGCACTGTTGGTGAGAATGTACAATAGCACAAACACTGTAGTAAACAGTATGGCAATTTCTCAGAAAATTAAACATATAATTACCATATAATCCAGTAATTCTTTTTTAAAAATATTTTTTTATTGGTTTCAGAGGGGAAGGGAGCGATAGAAACATCAACAATGAAAGAAAATCACCAATTGGCTGCCTCCTGCACACCCCACACTGGGGACTGAGCCTGCAACCTAGGCATATGCTCAGACTGGAACCAAACCATGACCTCCTGGCTCATAGGTCAATGCTCACTGAGCCACACTAGCTGGGCTGATATAGTAATTCTACACTTGTGTATGTAAAAAAACTGAAAGCAGAAACTTGAACAGATAGCTGTACACAATGCTCATAGAAGCATTATTTACATTTGCTAAAATGTGGAAGTAACCCCAGTATCCCTGGATAGATGAATGGATAAGCAAGATGGTGCATGTTTATACAATGGAACAGCACTCAGTCTTGAAAAGAAATGAAATTGTACAAGTTATTACATGGATTAAGTCAGAGGACGTTGTGCAATGTGAACTAAACCAATCACTGTATGATTCCATTTATAAGATGCACCTCAAGTAGTCAATAGAGACAGAAAGTAGGGTGGTGTTGCCAGGGGCTAGGAGGAGAGGAGAATGGGTAGTGATTGCTTACTAGGATAGAGTTTCAGTTTTGCAAGATGAAAAGAGCTCTGGGGATGAAGGTGTGGTGATGGTTGCACAACGTTATAAATGCACTTATGCCGCTGACCTGTGCACTTAAACATGGTTCAGATGGTACATTTCATATTACGTGTGTTTTACCACAATAAAAAGAAAGAAAGAAAAACGAGGATGGTCATATCCAGCACAGACGTTCTCATAGAAATTAAATGAGATGTGAGTTTCCGGTACACGCATGTTTCCTTCCCTTCCTTTGACCATAAAAATACATGCATTCACACCTAACAGTTCCAGCAGGGGAGGCACAGAGTGTGGAGGCAAGTCTTCTGGCCTGGGATCCGGGCAGCTGGCACAGGCCCCCTTTTAGAGCTCCCCTGTCCTTTGAGGGGGAGGCCCTACCAGCTCTGAGAGTCAGGGGTTCAGAACCCAGAGGCCCTCTCCAAGGACAGTCACAGGCTCCAGGATGATACTGTTCACCGCTTGTGACTTCTGGGGTGACTTGTGTTTCCCAAAAAAACAGATACATTGACGCCCTAACCCTCAAGATCTGGATGTGAACTTATCTGGAAATAGGGTCTTCACAGAGGTAATTGAGTTAACATGAGGTCATGCAGATGGGCTCTACCCCAATAGGACGGGTGTGAGGATATGTGGACACAGCACAGACACGCACACGGGGAGAAGGCCATGTGAATGTGAAGGCAGAGATGAGGAGGTGCCTCTACAAGCCAGGGGATGCCCGAGACACCCAGCCAATCCAGAAGCCAGGGGAGAGGCCTGGTGCAGAGTCCCCCTCACATCCTCACAAGGCACCAGCCCGCCCGCCCAGGCCTTGATCCTGGGCTTCTAGCCTCCAGAGCTGCGAGACAGTGCACTGCTGTTGTACTTGGTGACAGTAGCCCAGCAAGCTAACACACGCTGCGTGTGGAGCCCCGGTAGAAACGTGTGTTTGGAATCTGTGAGTTTCCACGAAACTGCAGGAGCTGCCAGGGGCCAGGGCCAGGGCCAGGGGCAGGGGCTGGGCTGGCTGTGGGCCCACAGCTCTTGGAAAGCCCAGCACAAGCAGTGCCGAAAGCCCTCCCCTGGCTGGGGAGCAGAGCCCCCCGGGTGAGGGAGGGGAGAGTCACCCCCACCCCAGGGGACAGGGCCTCAGCAGCCCCGGCCTGGTTTATTATTTATAAGCCGCTGTCATCACTTTGCTCAGCCTAACTCACTTCAGAGTGTTTTTAATATTTCAGAAACAGACGAGCCCAGCGTTGCCCAGCTATGCGTCATCTTAGTCATCCCAAACACTTCCTCCGAGAGGATGCTGCAAGATGACTCCGACCGAACGCCTCACCGGGCGGCAGGGGAAGGAGCCGCCCCCCAGCCTGCTTGGCACGCTCCCCAGGCGCACTGAGCACTCATCCACGGCTAGATGTGCCCCCCACGGCTGTCGGGTCTGTGTGGCTCCGGACCTTTGCTCTCCCTGTCACCTTCACCTGGAATGACCTTCCAGAAATAGGGCTCAGTTCCTCGGGAACGCTGGGGCTCTGGCATTGGAAGTGGATTAGAATCCCGGCTGCAGATTACCTCCTGTGTGGCTTCTGGCCTGTCGTGGGCTTCTGTGGACCTGCGTTTCTCTGAAATGGGAGAACTAGCAGCAATGGCACAATGTGCACTGAGGGCTGGGTGCAGGGCTGGGTGCAGGGCCTGGCAGATGAACATGGGGCCGTGGCAGGCGGAGCGGGTGAGAGGTGGACGGAGGGGCAATGTTTGGACTCTCGGAGGCCAGGCCTCGCAGCTGTGGCCATGCCGCTCTTGACTGCCATGTTCAAGCTCTGTTTGGGGGTGCTGACCCTCACTTTATTCTCAACCTGGATTATAAAGGGAGATTGAAGATTTTAAAAGTAAAAAGGTGCCTGTCCAGTGTGGCTCTGTGGTTGAGCATTGACTCATGAACCAGGAGGCCAAGGTTCAATTCCCAGTCAGGGCACAAGATGCCCAGGTTGGGGGTGTGGGTGGGGGGTCAATCCCCAGTAGAAGCATGCAGGAGGCAGCCAATCAATGATTCTCTCTCTCATCATTGATGCTGTTCTCTCTCACTCTCCCTTCCTCCCTCTGGATTACAAAGGGAGATTGAAGATGTTTGTTTTTTAAAAAGCGTCTGTCCAGAGTGGCTCACTTTCTCTTCCGGCCACAGGATTTATTGATGTTTTTTAAATATAAATCAATGAAAATGCATATATTTTTAAAAGGTGGCATACCTGCAGAAAGGCTGCAGAAAGCCTCTGAAAGATGAGAGGCTTGCCCAGGTCTTTCCCTGGGATGATCTCCTTGGCTTCGCCCTGCCCTGACCTGAGAAACGCTGACTGAGATCCCCGAGTCTCCAAGCACTGCCACCGCCCCGAACGGGGACTCAGCGGGGCCTGCTGACACAGGCAGGGCCGTCTGTAGCAGCGCCACCGGTGACAGGGTTTACAGAAACAGTATGAAGCTCTCAATGCTTTTCCACTGAAGACAAAGCACGCCCGCTGCAGAGGCCCGGAGCCTGGAGCCATCAGCACGCAGGAGCATGTCTTCCGCACCTGCTCATTCTACCCGAGGGCGGCCCCCCTCCGTTAAATTCACCTTCCCGAGGAAAAAAACACTTCTAGTTAAAAGGTTTGATTGATTTCACCTGCAAGGAGACACGTGACTAAATCTTCCCCCGTTGCCTCCACGTTCCATTCAGTCTCATTCTCTCCTGTTTTGAGCATCTCTCGGAGAATGCTTTTTAAAGTCCTACCTGACCCAGCACCGCCTGACAGTGCCACTCAGGCCCTGAAACCGCTTCTCTCTCCACTTTCCTCACTGGCACAATGAAGACGATAATATCAATGTCCGGGCATTACACACTGAGCGCGTACCATGGACCAGGCAAATCACATTCATGATTTCACCTGATCCTCACGATACCCCCACGAGACAGGCATTATTAGCCTCGTTCCCATTTTACAGAGAAGAAACTGAGGCGTCGAGAGATGAACTGGCTCAAGGTTTCTGATGGGGAAGCTGAGATGTCTATCCAAGCTACCCTACTCCAAAACCTGAGCTCGGATCGCAATGCCCCTTTAAGGATTAATTTAGTGCAGACCAGAGCTCTCTGGAAAATGGCAAATGTCAGGCTGAGGTTCATGAATATTTCCAGGGGTGTGAGGAACTACCACCCGATCAGGCGGCTCTGGAGGGGAATCCTGTGCCTTATCTGCTTCACATCCAAATGGTGAGGGGCATCCGAGGCCCTGGACACTGCAGCCGCTTCTTTCCCCCTCCCACCTTCCTCTCCCCCTCCCACCCCCCACTGCCCGCAGCTAATTTTCCTTCCTGGAACGCCTCCTGTCTTCTCAATGAAACCAGACTAGCAGCACAGCAATGCCTCTACCTCGGGCCTCAGCTGGATGTGTTTCTCCAAGAGCCAAACAGATCCAGTCAAGCAGAACATCAACACTTTCCCCTACACACACACACACACACACACACACACACACACACACACGGTTCGGAAGTACAAAGCGGGGCCTTGAAGCAGCTCAGATTTTCAGAATCCCGCAGGGAGAGGAAGGGAAGCTGCGTTCTGGGCGGACGAGGCGTGAGATTTGTCTCGGGGCGCCTCGGCGTCGGACAGCAGCTGCTGCTGCAGATACGGAGCATCTTGTGGCCACTTCCAGGAAAAGGCCCACGGCCACTCTCCAAGGACTAGCAGGATGTGGGACATGCCTCGCTTTCGGATGTGTTCTCTTCCTCTTTTCCATCACAGTTTGTTTCCACTAAAGTGCAAGGTGGTGGTGGGCCCCAGAAAAGGGCCAGGGCGTTATGGGAAGAACAGTTTAGCCAAGTCCTCGCTCGTTGCCTGAAGTTCACCTGCTGGCCTGGGCGGCACTCCTGGGTCCTGCGCCCCAGGCCCCGGCAGGCCTGTTGTGGCCGCGGGTAAATACCCATCTCTCAGTGAACTGACACAGAGGGACACTGGGTGTGCAGGAGAACGCCCCCTCCTTTCTCTGTGTCCCCAGGCACCGAGTGCTAACAAGGAGGCAGCTAGGCCATCACCGGAAGTGCCTCCGGCACAGCTGTCCACTCACGGCACAGGCAAAGGAAAACCTGACAGCTGCGGATTTTGCTTCCCGAGCTCTGGCCTCATTTCCCTCTGCTTCCCCTTCCCTGCATGACTTCCCGCCTTTATGTCCCCTTTCTCCCGTGTGAGGGACTCTCCCGGTATGACTTAAGACAAACGCTCCACCCTGGCACGATTCTCGGGAGAGGCGGTGGGCATCGGTGGTGGTCCGGCAGGCATCTTTCATCCTGCCCATTTTTGCAGCTTCGGGGTAGATGGGAGGGCACAGAGCTGCTGTGGAAGGGACAGGTCCCCACCTTCCTACTCCTTCGCTCTCCTATCCTTGACCGCAAGCCCTCCTCTCCTGCTCCTCTACGGCAGGGTGGCCCACAAGCAGGGCCTCTGCAGCCCGGTCGTGCAGGGTAGCAGCCACGCTGGGCCCCAGCACGCAGGCCCCAGCTCAGGGCTGGCGGAAGAGGCTGTGGCTAACGAACCTGGGGCCGGGAGGAGTGAGGGGAGGATGCACAGCATGTAAAGGCGGGATGCACCGCATCCTCAGCTCCAGGTGCCCAGAAGCCCACTGCCCTCTCCACAGTACGAGCTGGAGGCGGGACCTAAACACAGACACTGGAGAACGGACAAGGTGATAAAAGCCACCAGTGACCTGGCCAGGTGGAGCCTACCCTTGACCCCAAATCCATCCAACTCCAAAATCCCGGCTCTTTCTAAGGAGCCACCCAGGTTCAATGCCAAAGCTCCACAGTAGGACATGTCTCTCTGAATACCTACCCTGTTTCCCCGAAAATAAGACCTACTTCCAGTTTTGCCTCTCCCTGTAATATAAGGCATCCTCCCGAAAATAAGACCTCCCCGATAATAAGGCCTCCCCAGAATAGAAGGCCCCCGAAGCTACCGTAAGCCGTCTGACTCCTGATTTAAAGAGACCTCGCACTGCACTAACAGCTCCGGCTGCGCTGCGGCCAATCAGTGAGCTGGTTTGTGATGACAACTACTACCATGCAGTATACAGGTAATAAATTTCTTTTTTTTGTTGTTCAACAATAAATGTGTACCGTATTCTTCTTCATGGGAAAATAAGACATCTCCTGAAAATAAAGACCTAGCGCATCTTTGGGAGCAAAAATTAATATAAAACACTGTCTTATTTTTGGGGAAACAGAGTAGTAGGTACTTTCAGCATCTAGTTCCCTTGGTCTCTTGTGCCAGGTGCTCAACAACTGCTGACTAAACGAGTAGCTTGTTCCCAGGGCCTCTCTTCCTAGCTCGGGGGTAGCACAGCCTCATGCTCAAAGCGAAGAGGTTCCAGGGTGAGGACTGATTCCCTAGATGACCCATTCAGGTGGGGGCCCTGGCCCTCGAGGGACAGTAACATCTTCCTTTGTTCTTTTTGCTCTGTTTTTAGATGATCTAAGGTCGCAAGTCCCCAGGGCAGAGAGGCTGCCAGGCGAGAGAAAGGAGGCCCAAGGACACCTGCTTGCCTTTCCATACCTGGTTGCATCCCAGGCTCCCGCTCAAGGCGATATGAACCCGGGCACTCACCCATTCAGGCTCCTTCCTGCCAGGCCCTGGGCCCTCTGGGTCTTTCTAAGTCACCGCCCTCACCTGGCGCTGGCTGCCCAAATCCAGAAGCCCATTTCCTTTAACCCGCAGACTGCAAGCGGTCACCCCAACCCGCTCTGGTCTTGGCGTGTCTGCAGGCACCCAGGAAAGATCCAGATCCCACCGGTGGTTCCCAGCCCCGCCACATAGCCTAAAGGTGGGTGGTCACCAGGGGCTCCAGACAGTGCCACCCCTGCAGTAATGCTTCCCTACCCCCCGCCCCTCCCCCACTCCCCGTCACACGGGTGCTGGCTCCTCAGCAGACTCCACCAGAGAAAGGGACTGACATTGAGTGTGCATGTCAGGGGGATGGTGCAGACAGACACGCATTTAATATTTCCTTTCAGCCTGGAGCGGTGGAGGACGGACAGGTGACCTGTTTTACAGGTTAAAAAACTGAGGTTCAGAGGAGCTAATTCAGCATGTGGTACAGCTCAGATGCAGCCAAGGTCTGTCCAACACTAAAACCTATGCACTTTCTTTGACATCACTGAGAGGCCTGACTTCCAACCCGAAGGTCCGAAGGAAAACCTCCAACATCCCCTTATCACCGGATTGACGGATCTTATTTAGAAACCAACATGACAGATGTGCGGGCGATGGGAATCTGCCCTCTCCTGTGCCACTTTTAACTTTTCCGAGCAATTCTGCATACTTATGTTTACAGGAACAATCCATCACGGCCTCAGACAGGCTTCGTGGAATTTTTTTTTTCCCCAATAAAGGCCATTTGATCAATGTAAACCTAAATCTGATTGAGTGGAAAGACTTGTATTTACAAATTAGCAAGTCAAAACCATTTCTATGTCTAATTTTTTTTTTTTTTTAGAAAAACAAAGATATGTTATGGAACATCCATGCTGTCACAAGACCCCCCAGAAGAGAATCACCAGGTGCAGCTGGGGTCAGAAAAAGGAGACCCCAGCTGCAGAGGCACACACACACCCTCCGACAGTGAACGCTAGGCTGGGGCGGGGCCAGGGTCGCTGAGAGGCAGGACAGCCTGTTCCTGGTGGCACACCTGTGCTCCTGGCGACACACCTGTGCTCCTGGTGACACACCTGTGCTCCTGGCGGAGGAGGAGCTGGAGGCTGACCTGCTGGCCTTCGCACCAAAGCCATAGCAGAACCCCACCTTGCCCAACCGGCGTGGCTCAGTGGTTGAGTGTCGACCTATGAACCAGAAAGTCCCGGTTCGATTCCCAGTCAGGGCTCATGCCTGGGTTTCAGGCTCGATCCCCAGTGGGAGGGGGGGGGGCATGCAGGAAACAGCCGATAGATGTTTCTCTCTCTATCCCTCTCCCTTCCTCTCTGTAAAATCACTGAAAAGATATTTTTTAGTAGGATTTTTTTAAGGATGAATAATCTCCAAACGGCCATTGCAGAGCATTTAAAGCAAGCTCAGAACCCTTCTAAGGGCAGGACCCTGTGCAACTAACTGCCCGTGCATGAAGCCAGCCTTGCCTACAGCTCTAAAAGCAGGGAGGGAGGAGGCGAGGAGGAGAGGACCACAGCATTTTTAAACGACAGCAACAGCGCCAGCAGGGTGGAAGCCACCTAGCAATCAGAGCTGTGGCCTGGGGAGTGTCACCTCGCCACCCAGGCCTCGGCTTCCTCAGCCAGGAGAAAGGGGATCGCATCTGGGCTGCCGCCCTCCTGAGTTTGTTGTGAGAGCGCAAATGAGAAAATGAAGGTGGAAGTACTGGGAACAGGAGGCACGACACAAATATACGGGTTATTGTTCACCCAGGCCCGCAGAGCTCTGGGATTTCTGAAGAACACTGACATTCCCCGGCAATTAAGCCAAATTAACATAATTCAAACAAAGCGTCTAATTTTAGCTCGGTGTAACAATCCCCGCTCCGCCGCATCCACAGGGCTGCCTCTCATGTGAGCAGCGCCATGCCAGAGGCCCAGGGAGGAAACCAAGCCAGGCTGGCAGCCCTATTCCCCAGGCAGGCACCACCGGGCGGCAACTATTTTCACAGCATCGGGGAGAGGTGCTTCTGGCCGGCTCCTCCTGCATCCTGCCGGCCCAGCTCCTCAGAGCGCCCCCAGCGACTGAGGAGGGTGCAGCAACCGCAACATCCCCAGGACCAGAGGCGGCAACCCCTGCAGGAGTAGACGCCAGAAGCGAGGTTCTTCCAGGGCACCAGGCCTCCAGCCTCCGGCTTCCCCTCTGGAACAGGAGCAGTCGTGCCTGTTCTGTCTTCCTCCCTCACAGGACTGTTGAAGAAACCAGCGATGACTATTCTCTGGGCGTGTGTGTAATGAATCGCCAGGTTCTGGGGAGGCAGAGATGACCCAGGTCCAGCCGTTGTGCACGGTCTAACAAGGAGAACGAGCGTTTAGCCCAGGGCTGACACAGTATCCCCAAGGCCAGCTCCAGCCTGCTGGCTGCCCGTTTCTGTACAACCCACAAGCTAAGAATAGTTTCCACATTTTCAAGTGGTCGCGGGAAACAAAAAATAACATTTCGTAACGTGGACGTGAAATAAAAACGCAAATGCCGGCGGCCATAAATAAAGTTTTTATTGGAATACAGCCAGGCTCATCCATTTGTGTGCTGCCTCTGGTGCTTTTGTGCCACGACGACGGAGCCGAATACTCGCAACAGAGACTTAAAAATATTTACCATCTGGCCCTTTTTTCCCATAAAAAGTTCACCCAGCTCTGACTTAAACAAAGCAGTGCTGTGAGAGTGAGGTGAGCAGTGCTAATGCAACACAAAAGAGGGGGCAATTGTTTCTACTGGATGAAGTCAGGGAAGGCTTCCCAAAAGAGGCGATATTTATTCTGGGTTTCAAAGATGCGTAGGAGCTCACTGGATAGCCAAGGAGAGAGGGGTTTTGGACGTTGTGTCCAGCGCTGGCAGGCAGTACAATAGAGCATGGGGGGTGGGAGGGTTATGGGGGGTGATATGGGAGCATGTAGGTAGGAAATGGCCCAGCACCTATTTAGAGGAGATGAAGGAAAGGAAGGAAGAAGTTAAAGCTGAAAAGATGGGCTTAAGTCGAGTATGAAAAAGCGCAGTGTACCTACGATGAGGCTTTGTTTACTAATCCTCACCTAAGGATATTTTTCCCACTGACTTTTAGAGAGAGTGGAAGGGAGAGGGAAAGACACACCGAGAGAAACATTGACATGAGAGAAACACATCGATTGGTTGCCTCCTACGTGAGCCCCAACCAGGGCCAGGGATCGAATCTGCAACCAAGGTGCATGCCCTTGATCGGAGTCGAACCAGAGACCCTTCAGTCTGAGGGCCACGGCTCTCTCCACTGAGCCAAACCAGCTAGGGCAAAGGAGCAGTCCTTAATCCTTTTTTCCCCAAGGAAGAAGCAGAACGAAATAGTATACAACTGAGATTAGATAGACAGACAGACATATTCCATCACTCAAGGGGCAACCAGACCTTGCACCCAAATAGCACTCAGAAGTCTGAGGTTCAGGCCCCACTCAGCCATAGCTTCGGGGAGGTCCCTCCCGCCACCCAGGCCTCAGCTCCCACCTATAGCAGGAGCAGCTGCACGTGGTGAACGTGCCCCAAAGGACAGAGACGTGTGGACTAAACTGTGTCCACACCAGGCCACTCGCAGCCCGTCGGGCCCTGAATACACCCAGGGCTCCAAAGAGCACTAATTAGGGCAGTGGGACGAGGACCAGTTTGGAATAAACTATCCAGGGCACAGTTCCTTCCACCAGGCCCAGGAAAGGCTCAGGCTTCTGTGCCCAAACCAAGCTCCCTGGCAGCCTCGTCACTGACAGATGCGCTGGAGGGTCCTGAACCACTGAGACCCGCCACCCACAGTCAGGGGGCCACAACAGCCAATGGCTGCATACTTCCTCGTTCCACCTGTACTTGGTGGGGGTGTTTCCATAGTCCCTCTTCCCTTCTCTGAGTCCCTCCTACCAGGTGGTGCTAAAAAATAAAAATAAAATAAAAAATCATAGCTCATAAGGGCTAGAATGTCTTACCAGAGCCAAAAAGCCAAGCCTGGGGGCCTGCTTTTAGCATTTGCTTGGCCACTGAAAACAGCTATGCGACCTGGACAAGTCAGTCCCTTTCTCTGGACAGTTTCCCCACGAAGGGGCTGGGGGAGTGAGATCCCCAAGGTCCCTTCTGAGATGCTATATGTCCGCTGGCCTCCTCTAGGCCCTCCACAAGGCAAGCGGGAAAACGGAGGCCTGGAACGTGGCGTCACCCTCCCGGGCTCACCCAGAACCTTCCTAGGGACAAAGTCAGGGCTATCCGGGGTTCCTAATGTCCCTTTTCTAAGGCCCCAGCTACACAGTCTGTTATATGACTGTCTATCTGTGTGTCCATCTCCAGCTTTCTCTCCCTACCTCTGGTACTGGCTCTTTTAGGAGGAGGGCCTGCCTCCTCTCCCCAAGTGGGAGGGTGTTTTATCTCACAAAGTCCAGGCAACTGTCAGGCAGCCTTCTCATCCAGCTCGAGGCGCTGTGTGAAGTGCTGTTGAATGTTGCTCACTCTTTGCTCCTCATCCTTCCCCATTTAGGCACGTTATCTACTTGATTTTGTTTAATCCTCACAATAGCCCCAGAGACAGTAAAGGTGGAGGATTTCAAACCAGGCAGCCAGTGTGAACCCCAGCCCTGGCTCCGAGCCAATGGATGGCCGTGGGCAAGTGACTTGACCTTGATGAGCTCTCCAAGGTCCTCACCTGGACAGCAGGCTGGTCTGCGGCCCCCCGTGAGGGTCAGTGTTGCCCTGCCTTCCCTTCTCTCTCTCTCTCTCAGTGGAGAGAACAGCAGCCACCCTTGGCTGGGCCTCCCTGTTTCCCTGCTGGTAGCTGGGTAGGCAGTTGATCGATGAGAAAAACAGGAAACAACATGAATTTTATTCCACAACACCCTGCATCTGCTACCGCCTGCTTATTATAAAAACTGGGACTTGAGAGAGAGGCGGTCCAAGGTTCCC